>JAJLRX010000254.1:0-81456 GCA_030567275.1 Hanseniaspora lachancei | reverse complement strand
AAAAAAAAACTATATCAAACCACCCAAACACATTATTAAAACATTATACAATGTCTCACAGAAAATACGAAGCCCCAAGACACGGTCATTTAGGTTACTTGCCAAGAAAGAGAGCTGCCTCCATCAGAGGTAGAGCCAAAGCCTTCCCAAAGGATGATTCCTCCAAGGCTGTTGCTTTAACCTCCTTCTTAGGTTACAAGGCTGGTATGTCCACCATTGTCAGAGACTTAGACAGACCAGGTTCTAAGTTCCACAAGAGAGAAATTGTTGAAGCTGTTTCCGTTGTTGACACTCCACCAATGGTTATCGTTGGTGTTGTTGGTTATGTTGAAACTCCAAGAGGTTTAAGATCCTTAACCACTGTTTGGGCCGAACACTTATCTGAAGAAATCAGAAGAAGATTCTACAAGAACTGGTACAAGTCCAAGAAGAAAGCCTTCACCAAGTACTCCACCAAGTACGCCAACGATGCTGCTTCCATTGAAAAGGAATTAGCCAGAATCTCCAAGTACTGTACTGTTGTCAGAGTCTTGGCTCACACCCAAGTCAAGAAGACTCCATTAGCCCAAAAGAAGGCTCACTTAGCTGAAATCCAAATCAACGGTGGTTCCATCGCTGACAAGGTCCAATGGGCTAAGGAACACTTTGAAAAGACCGTCACTGTTGACTCCGTCTTCGAACAAAACGAAATGATTGATGTCATTGCCGTCACCAAGGGTCACGGTTTCGAAGGTGTTACCCACAGATGGGGTACCAAGAGATTACCAAGAAAGACCCACAGAGGTTTGAGAAAGGTTGCTTGTATTGGTGCTTGGCATCCAGCCCACGTTATGTGGACTGTTGCCAGAGCTGGTCAAAGAGGTTACCACCACAGAACCTCTGTCAACCACAAGGTTTACAGAGTTGGTAAGGCTGATGACGAATCCAACGGTGCCACCGAATTTGACAGAACCAAGAAGACCATCACCCCAATGGGTGGTTTCGTCCAATACGGTGCCGTCAAGAACGACTTCGTCATGGTCAAGGGTTCCATCCCAGGTACCAAGAAGAGAGTTGTTACTTTGAGAAAGTCCTTGTACACTCACACCTCCAGAAAGGCCTTGGAAAACGTCACCTTGAAATGGATCGACACTGCTTCTAAGTTCGGTAAGGGTAGATTCCAAACCCCAGCTGAAAAGGCTGCTTTCTTGGGTACTTTGAAGAAGGACTTATAAGTGTATCTTTAAAATCTGAACTTTTTTTTCATTTTCAAAACTGCACATTATAATCTTTTTTAAATTTTTTCCTTTTTTTTTTTCATATATAATTTCTTTATCTTAAAAGATTCTTTTTGATATGAATTTATTCTATTTTTTAGGTTTAATCTTCATTTTTCGGCATTCACTGGATTTCATCAGGACGTTTAAAAACAAAACTCAAAGCATTCTTCTAAAAATAGAGAAAGTAAGAAAAAAAAATTGATTATATAGTATTCTGTTATATTACTTTTTTTTTTTTTTTTTGTTTTAACTTGTTTAAAAGCATTGTTTTTTGCAATTGTGAACTTGTGTTTCCTCACTAGTATTGCATTTGCGATAAGTGTAAAAATATGCTTTAAGGAAAAAGAATTGAATTTTGGATGGTTCACTTTTTTTTTTATATTTGCAACTAAATATTAATGTAACACTGCTAAATATCCGGTGTATAACTCACGGTGTCTTGACCTTGAACAGATTTGCTACTATTAAGATGATCTTTGAGCAGATCTGCCAGATTGAAATTGAACTCACAATCACCCATGTCGGACATGGTGGAGTTGCTTAACGAGTAATTAATGATATCAGGGTTTGATTCCCAGTTTTCGCTGACGGAGTCGAAATTGAAGTTGGAAAGACTCTCAATATCATGATTTTTACTAGACTGTGGACACTGAGATAGGATCGGACTTTGCAGAAGACTCATTGGATTGATCGTTTGTATTTCTTCCACTTCGTGTATGTATTCAGGTGTTTTCATTTTTTTGGTTCTTTTCGGCTTTGATACTTTTTTAGATGTTCTCAATTTTAAAGTAGCATTCTTACCAGTGGTCACCACTGCAGCTCCGTTTATATTTCTTGGCACATTTTTTGGTGTGCTAGCCAATGATGAAGTTAGCTGGTAAGCTTCGTCATTTGATGTGGTGAACAGGTTCATGAACATGAGCACATTGTCCACATCTGCAAGCTTATCCGGGAACTCCGCATAGTCTTTTTCATTGTATAATGGAGTTGTTCTGTTGTCATTAAGAATGTCTTTTTCCAGTTGATTGAATGAAGATGTTGGTGAAGTGTTTTCATGCTTTTTTGGAGTGACTGTACTTGAAGTAGAATCTGAAAGATGCTCTAAGCTCGAGGTCATTCCTTCATGTTTTCTTTGGTGTTCCAGGTCCAATTGCGTACATTCATCGCGAGATAATTGATGGATGAGATATTCATCCATATGTTTACATTTTACTCCTCCATAAAAACGGTGGCTTTCTTCACTTTCCAGTCTATGAGATTCAGCATTGATAAGATTTTTTGGGTCCAATATGTTTTGAGCAAATTTGTAGCTATTAACAATTTCACAATCAGATTTTTTGGACAAAAAGTCATCCTTCTCGAATCTTTTCAATTCTTTGAAATGCAAACTTTTCCTGTTTGTAAAGGAAGCTCTTTTAACTCTCTTTACAGGCATAATGAGTTTTTCAAGTAGTGGATGGAATTTGATCACTCCCAACTCAATGGCTGTTTTGAATGTCTTCTTTTGCTCACAAGATATGTAGATTGAATACAACATCTTCTTTTTTGAGGCAATAATCATAGATTCCACTGGGTACGTCCACAGAGGATGAAAGTTGTAATTGCTTACAAATCTGACAACAGGAGTTTCCTTTTTGCAAGGAATGTCAAATTCAAAAGTATCTATCAACTTGATAGGGAACTTGGTACTTTGGATTTTTTCAATCTCCTCACCAGCAGAAACACTGTTGGGCTCTTGTAGCCATAGTTCTGGTTCAATGCTTGCCATGACTCTTTTTGGAATCATAGCAGTAAAGTTGACTGCATCACTTTGACGTGAATATGCATGGTATATGGAAATACTGATCATTCTCATTTCTTGGTCAATCAATTTCTTTGCATCTACTGATAAATCATTGTAATTGTATGCAATACTTCCATAGGTCATAACATTGAACTTATCACAGATCAAGCTGCTGTGCGAATCACTGCCATTAGTCCAGCCTTTGATGACCTCTCTAATGCAGGAATTCAAGCTTTGAAAGGAAGAAGGAATGATTTGACAGTGTTGAGAAACATGAACGGCATGGAATAAACTTTGTGCAAATTGCTTTTCGTTTCCAACTTTTTTGTATTTGTAGTTTTCAATAGCAAAGTTGATGACGTTATATTTCTCGTTTTGAACAATAACATTTTCAATGTTCATCAAATCAAATTCTGGATGAGCAAAATTGGTCCTAGACTTTGCATATTGGAAAGTGTCTGGGTCGTAGTTGCTCTTCTTGTAAAACTTCTTTTTCTTTAAGTTGAGAGTTTCAGCCTCGGCATTGAAGGCTCTAATCAAATTATTAGCTTCATGATAAGCTTTTAAATGAGCATCTGGAATATATGATCTAGCTTTGTTAACCATAATGAGGGAAAAATAAACTAATAAAGTTTTTTTTCAGCTACGCTTTTTCTGTTATGTAATAAGGATATTTTTCTATTATTATTTTGATATTTTTTAAATAATAATAAAAAAACTGTACTAAAACTAATGCTTCGGTTTCTTCTTTTTTAAAGTGGTAATGTCCCTTAAGAAGATTAATGCTTTGTTACTTTCTGATACTGAAAAGATAAATATAAAAAACTGAGTTGACTAGTTATATTTTTTTTTTTTTCTTTCTTTTATAGATCTACTGATGATATGGATTTTATATATACTTTTCTTTTGGTTATTGTTAGAGTTGGGAAGTATATTGAATAATAGACTTATATTTGAAAGCAAAAGTGTTTTGGATTTAAGACTGGGAGGTGGGTTTTTTTTGAGTTAAATTAGAGTCGGTATGCTTATTAATTAAATAGTAAACTATGATACGGACTTTAAATTAGCTTGGGTGGTTGGTTACTTTATTTTATATTTGATTGAACAAAAGTATGTACTTAATTATAGTTATAAGTGCATTAAAAAGGACAAAGTTGGTATAAAGAACAACAACAGAATTCTCCAATCAATAATTCAAGAGCTTTTTTATATACTTTTCAAAAAGTCAAATCTTCCTTTTAATTCTTATCTACTTTCAATTATAATGCAATTTCATTAGGTTTTTTTTATTAATAAAAAAAACTTGTAAGAAAATGTAAGAAAGATAGTTGAGGGAGCATCATTATAGTTTATTTCATATGCCGATCCCCTAAAATTTGAGGTATTAAAATAATCATCGTACTTATTTATGTGTGAAAATTCAAGTATTTCCATTGTTAAGCGATGCTCCCTTTAAAAGTTTATTGTTAAATGATGCTTTTTTAAAATGATGTTACCTTTTTTGGATGATGCGTTATTTTTCTAACAACAAACATTTGGTTAAATGATGTGCCAAAAAGTGTTTGTGACTAATTAAAAGTAAATTTGTTATTAGTTTTTATATTGCAGGAAAGTAAAGTACTTTTTAGGTAGTTCGAGAACATCATGGTTTTTGTAAGTATTAATTTGTATTAATAAAAGAAAAAATATATCTTTGTTATTCTTTATGAATACACTAGATCAATTGATAATATCAAAGTTTCAACATATGTGTATACCCATAATTTTATACTCAAATAAACGCTCAGTAATAGACTTGACTGATTAAGCATGAGTGTTTTGTGAATATTTTTACGCTTGTTATCAATAATTTTAAGTGAGATAGTCCTTATATACCAGTAGAAAGGATAGTAGACCCCACAAAAAGAAAAAGAAAGAACAAATTATCCAACCGCATGTAGGTGCTTTGTTTTATGTTTTTTTTTTTAAGGGGTAAAATTTCAACAATAGAGCGTTGAAAAAAAAAATCACTTGATAATGAATTAATAATTTCGTCAATATCGTAATTAAAGGGAAAATACATACACTTTACAGTCATTATTTTTACATGATGCTTTTACATTCGTTACAGTACCACTTGTCATCTGGAATTTCGTTCAGATCAACACATTTTAAATGAAACCACTCTATTTTACAAGTTTTATTATCACACGCAATCATATCTTGTCCATTGTAAGGTTTTTTACAGTAGCAGTACAGGATAAGATCATTGTGTGAATCTGCGTATATGGCGTTGATATTTGAACAAAAATTGTGAACATTACTTAGAATGATAACTTTATCGTCTTTATTTAGAATATCTTTATTGTACAATGCACACTCCAAGTTTATTAATGAGTGTATGAGACTGGATGTATTTGTTTGTTTTTTGTCAAAGTAATCTTTATATTGATTATAAAATTGCTTAAAGTTTAGTGTTTTTTCATTGTTGAATCTTATAGATGCTTCCTTATTGAATGTCTTTATGATGATAAGTAGAATATTGTACGTATCTGTTATTGTTTTGATGCTGAATTCCTTGTCTTTTGAGTTTATTAATGACTCTATTCTTTTAATGAATGAGTGCAATATATCATTGTTGGGGATTGACTTTAGTAGGTGTATGATATCTTTGTTGTTCATGTTTTGTTACACCGTGGTCATGTGACTCTTGGCCAATAGTAAATTAATATTTCCCAATGTTTTTTTTTTTAATTCTTTTTCTGTATTTCTACAATGTTATTATAGAAAAATATAAAAAAATTCACAATATAGAAATGTTGTATGTGATATTATAGAGAATACTACTGATGTATATTCTAGTTGCTTGAAGAGTATAGTTTTATGTATATTATCATAAGATAACATAAATATAAGTTTGTATATATTTTGTTATTCCTTACAATGTACCTTTAGTATGGTGTATTACCATACTTGTTATTTATTTTTATTTTTTTTTTTTTGAATGTTATCGGACATATGAAGTCTTTGTGTGTGTGTTTTTTTTTTTTCTACATTTTTATAGGTCTAAAATTTTTTTTTTTTTTCTCTCTAGTTTTTCTTACAAACACCCGATATATGCACTGTGATTATATTTCAGTAACCAAATAATGTATTCCACACCAATACTTTTCAACATACTAAAAAAAAAATTTTTTTTTCTCTCATACGTTCTTACTTTTGAATTTTATAATAACATGTATCCATTAAATAGCTACTTTTATACATTATATTCAATTAAAGTTATTTCAACTAATTCTTTAACAACAAAAAAAAAAGAAAAAATTACAACCAGTGAAAATACATTTAATAACATATATTATTTATTTATTCTACTCTCTATTATTTATTCCTATCTTCATAATATAATCATAGTAGTATCCCATTAACTCATTACAAAAAAAAAAAAAAAGATAGAACTATAATAATATTATCTAGTTAAACAATAACAAAAAACAAAAAAAAAACCCCCCTCATATTTAATATTCATATCACAATCAATCCATTGGTAGTAAAAATATAATTTAAGTTATTCACACATATCTAAAATACTAAAAAAATGTCTTACTCTAACATATTCAAAAAGACCTACAGTTCCTTGTTAACCAAGAGTTGTGTTGCCACTGTTGGTTTAACATCCACCTTCTTCTTATACTCTCAATCCTTATCTGCAGATGCCTTGACTGCTGCTGAACATGGTTTACATGCTCCTGAATTCAACTGGCCAGAAAAGGGCTTCACAAAGACTTACGACCACAACTCCATCAGAAGAGGTTACCAAGTTTACAGAGAAGTCTGTGCCTCCTGCCACTCTTTGGACAGAATCTACTGGAGAAACTTGGTTGGTGTTTCACACACCAACACAGAAGCCAGAAACATGGCTGCTGAATTTGAATACGATGATGAACCTGATGAAAACGGTAACCCTAGAAAGAGAGCCGGTAAGCTAGCCGACAACATTCTAGGTCCTTACCCTAACGAAGAAGCCGCCAGAGCTGCCAACCAAGGTGCCTTGCCTCCTGATTTGTCCTTGATCACCAGAGCTAGACACGGTAACGGTGACTACGTCTTTGCCCTATTAACCGGCTACCCTGAAGAACCTCCAGCCGGTGTTGTTCTTCCTCCAGGTGCTAACTACAACCCATACTTCCCAGGTGGTGCCATTGCTATGGGCAGAGTCTTGTTTGATGACTTGGTTGAATACGAAGACGGTACCCCAGCCACCACCTCCCAAATGGCCAAAGACGTTACTGAATTCTTATCCTGGGCTGCTGATCCTTTCCAAGACGAAAGAAAGAGATTGGGTTTGAAGACCATCTCCATCTTGTCTGCCTTGTACTTCTTAAGTATCTGGACCAAGAGATTCAAGTGGGCCTCCTTGAAATCTAGAAAGATTGTTTACAACCCTCCAAAAAAATAAAGTAAATTCTAAACCATTTGTTATAAATAATATTACTTCCATATATGATCAAATAATTCTGTTGCAGAAATCACTTTTTATCTTCATTTACTTCATATCATTTATATTATTAGCATCACTTGACGCTATAAAGTATTATTATAACAAGTTGAACAACTGTTAATTTTTAATGTTTTTGATTATTTTTAAAAAAAAAAAAAAAAACAAATCTTCGTATCACGCCTCAATCCCCCTAAATTGACTTCCATTTTATTTTATTTTTTTTTTCCATTCTGTTTTGTACACTCAATCGTATAAGAAATATTAAAGAAAAGTAACCAGAAAGGCAATCCAATCCCATCAAAATCGATACACACCAATGGAATATCCTAGAACCAAACTCAATAGAACCATATCATCGTCATCAAATACCTCATCAGTTAATCTCAAGTCTCATCACAACATATCTCAACAACAACCCAACAGAACATTTTCCCTAATGACCATCAATCATACTGAGAAAAGTTCAATCACAGATGGGAGTGCAAAGATTTATAAAAAGAAAATTACCAAGACCTTTTCTAATGAAGACGATGACTGGAGCGCAAATGTTGGTAAGTATACTATAGAGAATGAGGATAAGTTCATTTATACACCTGTTGAGGAAAAATCTAATCTTGAAGAGATTGATAACACCGAAGATAAGTATCAAAAACTACTAGAGAAATTTAGCTCTATTTTGAATACAAACAAAATCATCAGAATAGAAGAACTTCGGGATTTGAGCTGGCATGGAACTCCTTTACCTTACAAGTCGATCACTTGGAAGCTGCTTCTAGGCTATCTACCAAGCAACACCAAGAGACATGAACTGATTTTAAAACAAAAGAGACAAACTTATAAAAACACCATCTCACAGCAAATCAAAAACAATGAAATCATACAAAACACCGAAAACAACAAGCAAACCTGGCACCAAATCAGAATTGATATCAAAAGAACACATCCTGGCATCAAGCTGTACCAGTACCAATCTGTCAAGGAGTCTCTTCAAAGGGTGTTGTATGCATGGTCCATAAGACACTCCTCCACCGGCTATGTCCAGGGCATCAATGATATATGCACCACCTTTTATCAGGTGTTTTTGTTGGACTACTACTTGAAAGACACCGCCAATGGGGACTTGACCTCTTGGGACAATGTGGAAAACACAGACCCGGCAGAGTACATGAGTGAAGGTGACTTTGTGAGTCTTGAGGCTGATACCTTCTGGTGCTTCGACCGATTTCTGGAGTCGATAATGGACAATTACGTCCACGGCCAGCCTGGAATTCTTAAGCAGGTCAGGAAACTCGAGGACACGTGCAAGAGAGTGGATCCTGAGTTGTATGACCATTTCCAAAAGGAAAACGTCGAGTTTTTCCAGTTTGCATTCAGGTGGATGAACTGTCTCCTGATGCGTGAGTTCCCCATGAGAGTTGTCTTGCGAATGTTTGACACCTACATAGCCGAGAGCTCCTCCCTCCTCAACACACAAACAGAAATGGATGATGATGCCAAGAAAAAGAAAAACAGCTTGGTCTCCATGAAGGACAGCAGCGACGACATTTCCCAGGAGTTCAGCTCTCTGTCAACGCAAAGCACAACAGCGCAAAAGCTAAACGACTTCCATGTGTATGTTTGCTATGCGTTTCTGGAGAAGTGGGCAACCACGCTACAATCGATGGACTTCACGGGGATCATCATGTTCTTGCAAAGCTGCCCAACAACCTCCTGGGACGAAAGAGACATTGAAATGCTTCTAAGTGAGGCTTACTTGTGGCAGTCGTTATGCCAATACTCATAAACCATGATATATTTGTAACATTTCCTTTATATAAGCTATTGTTTGTTTTTTATATATACGTTTTGCTTTCGGATATACAACAGAATTAGTTATTGTCTACTTTTTCTTTTTTCTTTTTTTTTCCTCTCTCTTTCTTGGGCCACTTTGAAAAAAAAAAAAAAAAAAAAACAATCTGAAAATATCTTGAACAATCCCAGTTTTCAATATGACCCAAGGTAAACTTAACACCACAAAATAGTCTTATATTTGTATATCATTTGCTGAAACGGCTCTACATAGGGAATGCTCAAGAACTCATTCACCAACAGTATCAGCAAAAGACTAGTCTATAAAGTGAACCACAACAAATTCAACAAAAGAACATCAGGGCATTCAAAAGCATCTTCACCAAAGCGTTCTAGAATAATGCCAAAGGCAGAAAAGACACTGATCAAAGACAAAATACTTGAAAGCAGAACCAAGAAAATGAAGTCCCAGGCCTCCAACTCATCCACATACAGGATCCATCACACAGCACAAACCAACTTTGACTACTCAAGGGATTTACTCACAATCACAAACTCCATCACTGGAGGGCTGTTTTTCTTTGGTGGGTTCTCTGAAAACTCACAAAGAGTCATCACAAACGCCTCCTTCAAGTCCAAGTTTGACTCGTTTTTGATCACCGGTAAGCTTGACTGGGGGTCCATCTCCGGGCTTCCGGGGTATCTTTTGAGTTTGGCTGAGATCCCCAGTGTGAAGCCATTCAACATCTGTTACCCCAACGAGCACCTGAAGCTTCTTCTGGCCAGTTGCAGGCACTTCATTCTCAGAAAGTCCATCAGTGTCAATGTGGATACTGAAAACAACGTCAAGAACCTTGCGGGGCTGACTGTCAAGCCCATCATCACTTACCCAAGCACATGTGACGTGAATGAGCCAAACACTGACTTGAATGAATCCCAGCTGAGGTTTTTGGATGCATGCATTGATGACACCTTCATGAGTGGAAGCAAAGACGAGTGTGGCCATGATGAAAATGATACTGATGACTTTGCCACTGCTAGTGAAAGCAGAAAACGCATGCTGGACTCTCTTATCAAGAGTGTCAAGGTTAAGGAAATGTCTGTTTCTTACCTTGTCAAGTTTAATAGTGTTCCAGGTAGATTTGATGTTGAAAAGTCCATAGAACTCGGCATCCCACAAAGGGAAAGAGGAAAGTTATTGAAAATGGGTAAAATTACCTTGGAAAACGGCAAAGTCATCACCGCCAGTGATGTTACAAGCAATACCAGAAATTTTGAAGATGTGTTGGTACTCCATGTGGTCAATAACGATTATCTTGAGCATCTGACCCAGCAATTAAAGGAACAGAAAGACTTTGATTCATCACAAACAGGGTTGGTTTACCTAACTTTAGATGATGGTGTCACTATCAATCAAGATCTTTTTGACCTCATAGATCTGTTGACTGACAAGACTTTACCTGACTCAAACATCTTTATATCGCATCCGGAGGTCAATTCCAACCAGTTCATGATCAATGATTATGCCACCTCATTCTGGCATTTCAAAAAACACTTACCCACCAACTTCACAGATTTGAATGTTACCAGAAAAGTCAATGCAGAGTTTTTTGAAAAATATGAACACTTATCCCCACAAAGTGAATCCACACTTAAACCATACACAAAAGAAGAGGAAATACCCAGCATTGAACCTGCAAAGGTCAACTTATTGAATCAAAACGATACTGTCACCATGCGTGCATTTGATAAGAGTGATGAAAGCTCTATGCTGGAAAAGAAAATTTTATCATTGAAGGATCCAGCTTATAAACCTGAGAGTATTGTTAATAAACAAAACCAAATCTTGGAAATTTCGTCTCAACTTGAACCAACAAGCTTGATGACCCCCTCTCCATTGCCTAAACTATCCATTCTAGGCACATTCTCTTCAAAGCCAGGACTTGCCTCTAATGTGTCATCTAACTTGATCAAAATTCCTTACTACAATAAGGTTTCAGATGAATACGAAGACACTTTTGGCTACATGGATGCTGGTGAGGGCTCTTACAACTCATTAAGAAGACTGTCCAGTGATGAGGAGTTGGCATACATTTTCCATCACATGAAGTTCATATACTTGTCCCACTTACACGCAGATCATCTTGGAGGGATAATCACAGCCATCAACAAATGGTATGCTTACAACAAAGAAGATAAAGACAAAGTGCTGTACTTGCTAGTTCCTTGCAGGTTCATAAGCTTTATTGTAGAGTCCTTTGCCAACAAGAAGGAGTTGCTGAACAGAATTGTAGCCGTTTCCAATGAAATATTTAGAAATGTCAATGTTGGAAGACCCATCCGGAAAAACCAATGTAAATATCTGTATCAAGGTGAGTTCATTGAATCTCTGGAGCTCGGTCAGTTTGGTCCTTTACTCAACAAGATGACAAACGATCTTCACCTGGCCAAGTTTGAGACTGTTGATGCCATCCACTGTATGGAGTCATATTCTTCTTCATTTACCTTCAACATTTCTCCTGAAGAGACATTCAAAGTCTCCATAAGTGGTGACACCAGACCAAACAGGAAATTCACCAAGATAGGCCATAGATCTGACTTTTTGATTCATGAGGCTACTTTCCAAAACGACCTACACGATCATGCTGTGAAAAAGAGACACTCGACCGTTGTTGAGGCCTTGTCCATAGCTGATATGATGAGAGCCAAGAATGTAATTCTAACCCACTTCTCATCAAGAAAATTTGATCAGTTTTTTGACGGTACAAAGAGATTTATCAATGATAACTCATCCATGAATGTGTGTGTTGCTTCAGATGGTATTATTGTTGATTCAAAATCCATGAAAGCTGTCCATGAACGTACATTAAAAGAAAGCAAGGAATAGTTGACACTTTGTTTTCTTTTCTACATGTCCTGTAAATATACGTTAAAACCATTATATATACGTTTTAATTTATCCATTTTTTTTTTTTTTTTCTTTTACTTCCTAAATATAAAGTTAGCAATATGATTGAAGAAAAGTCTCCCATATTTCAATTAGTTCCTTTTGTTGCTCTTTGAATGTTTCAATGTATATTTCTATGCAATTTCTAAACTCCACAACCCTGTTCATATCAAACTCATAAAGCTGTCTCTTGATAACAACACCAATCTCTCTCCATTTCAATTTCACTGAATTATATCGATCTTCCCATTTTTTTAATGCTTCCCCTTCCAATACAACTTTCCCCAGCTTTTTGTTCTTAACAATCCATTCAAGAAGAACTAAAATAGACCCCAGCTTGTATCTTTGGTTGAATATTGATGTGCTGTTATTCAAGGATCTCAGCTGGTCCTGTACATAGTCTGAGAATATAAGCTTTTCTATTTCACTTGAACGCCCCAAAACATCACTGATACTGGTCTGAACTTGTGAAAATCCAGAATACAACCGATTGAACGTTTCTGATACATTTTCATCAGACATTTTCCTCAGAATATCACTCAGATTGGTTAAGTCGGTTATTGACTTCTCTTTACTTTCCTTCAAGCTCTTTAAGACGTTATCCAAGTTCTTCAGCTCTGTAAACAATGAATCCCAGCAGTCCTCTGCTTCATCAAAATAGTTGTCCGGCTCGTTGTACCGTGGTATCGCATTCTCAACACCGTCATTGATAACAGTCTTGGCAATCCCAAACAGGGCTTTTGTCAGCGATGAATTGTTGCTGCTGTAATTTCTTAGGGCTTGAGTTATTTTTTTCTCTAGATATTGTTCAGTTTCCATACCCTTGGCCTCTTCGTAAAAGTTCAGCCCATCTTCTTTCCCAAAAAGCTTGTATTCACTTAATCTTGAAATCTCAGAAAGATCCAGTGGATCGTTGACAGCATACGAAAGTGTTTCTTGGTCTTTGATTTTGTAATACTCTGAAAACTTTGGACAGTCCACATTGGTTAAAAATTCCAAGTAAGTTTCATCATACTGAAGATGAGGATTGCTGGCTATTTTCACCAGCATGTTGAGAAGCAAGTCCTTTCTCTTCAAACTCAGCTTATCATGATCTGAAACTTTAAACACGTTCTTCAAGGACTTGTCTGGTGGAGAGGGTATGATGTACCCCCAATACTCTTGTTGAAGCTGTCTATACAGCCAACGGAAGTCAGTGTATCTTCTTTTAACTACAAAAGTCCTTTCATATTCCTCTTCGCTCACTCTTTTTCCCCGTAATACTGTATCCGAAGACAAAATTGTTGTTATTTGAAATTCTATAAAAGAATTCGTTAGATCACCCACTTTATAAGGATCAGATAACTCTATGCTGTGTACTGGATCTGAGTTCAAAAGGATAGGCTCTGGCTTTGGCAATTCTTCAACAATCTTTTTTCTTTCAACCGCATTTGTCTCATCCGGAGTGATAGGTATATCTTTGAGTTTTTCATCAATAGCTAATGACACTTTTGGAGATTCCGACTTTGGATGTTCATCTACTGCCAGAATATCAGCCTTTTTATCATGTGCTGTTTTATTCTTATGGTACAATTTCTGAACTTGTAAGCCATGTGTTTTCTTTAAGTTTGTATTTGTTTTCTTCTTTTCATTTATAAAAAAAGTGTCACTAGGTGATTCTTCGGTTGGCAAATCATCAAAAATATTGATATCGGTATCATCATTGAATATCTGTTCCTCTATATTTGCCTCCTTGTTTTCCACCTTGTCATTATCCAGAAAAATATCTGAGCTGTCATTCTGCGGTATCATTTCGTTTAAAATCTGTTTGATTGAATTCGATTCAGACTCCGCCTTATCAGCATCAAATTTCTCTGTGAAGGAGTGGTTATCAGAGTATTTGCTGTATTCATAGTCACTATCTTCTCTTTGTATTGAGAAGTTGTCATTTTCTAGAGGATCCTTCCAAGCATTGTCTGATATTTCGTTATCACTGTCATCAAATATGTTAATATTCATTTTTGGTCTTTGATTGATTGTTCACTTGCCAATTGGAGACAACCTTGTTATCTTCTCAGTCTAACTTCGTAGATTGATAAAGTTTGGAAATTGAAAAAAAAAAATAAAAACACACGTTTTTTGCTAAACACCGAAGGAAATCAAGCTTGCTTATATCCGAACTAAAAGCGTCTTTATTCGATATTCTTTTGGCGGTTTTTTTTCCACTGTCGGACTTCCTTCATTGTTGAAACACGAAAACGCGTAAATGAAGAAGCAAATTTGAAAAAAAAAAAAACAAAAAAAGCCATAAACTTCTTTTCAAAATTCCTCACCATAACTTTTAATTGGAAAGTGTATCTTCATTCTTCTTTACAAGATAAGGTTCTTCTTTTTATATCTAAGCAATTGACTACAAATATCATTAAAGTAAATAAACACCAATAACTTACTGTCCACCAAACAATCACTAAACATAACTCAACGAAATGACAGATTTTATAAACAAAGAAGAACTCCAATACTTGGATCTGTGTAGAAACATCATCGAAAACGGAGAATCTAGACCGGATAGAACTGGTACAGGTACACTATCTATTTTTGCTCCTCCACAATTGAGATTTTCATTGAGAGACAACAAGTTTCCCTTGCTAACAACAAAAAAGGTCTTCACAAAGGCCATTATATTGGAATTACTGTGGTTCATCAAGGGTGACACCAACAACAAAAATCTACAAAAAGAAGGCGTTAAAATTTGGGATGGTAATGGCTCCCGTGAATATTTGGATTCTCTTGGATTGACGGATCGGGAAGAAGGCGATTTGGGTCCCGTCTATGGTTTCCAATGGAGACACTTTGGTGCTGAGTATGTGGACTGCCACACTGACTATACAGGCAAGGGATACGATCAGCTGAGCGAGATCATTCATAAACTAATGACCAACCCATACGACAGAAGAATCATCATGTCTGCGTGGAACCCCCCTGACTTCAAGAAAATGGCCCTACCCCCATGCCATGTGTTCTGCCAGTTCTACGTGTCATTCCCTGAAAACCAAAAGCCACAATTATCATGCATTCTTTACCAAAGATCATGCGATATGGGTTTGGGTGTTCCATTCAACATTGCTTCATATGCCTTGCTGACTAAAATGATCGCCAAAGTTGTTGACATGGACTGCGGTGACTTCATCCACACTATGGGTGATGCTCATGTTTACAAGGACCACATCGATGCTTTAAAGGAACAAATAGAACGTACCCCTAGAGAGTTTCCTACTTTGCAAATAAAGAGAGACGTCAAGGACATTGATGATTTCAAGCTTGGTGACTTTGAAATTGTCGATTACAACCCTCACAAATCCATAAAAATGAAAATGAGTGTTTAATATTAATATTTCTAGTATATACTATTCTAAAAAAAACCAAATATAAGCAAAAAGAAAATGAACCCCAAAAATGTTTAACTAGCTCTTATCATTGGCACTCAACACTTCACAAAGTCTCATCATACACTCCTTGAATCCTTCATAGTCTTGACTTTTTGCCTTACTCTCAGAAAAATTCACATTATTGTTCTCAATCTCTGAAAGTGCTTTGAACGCTTTTTTGTAATCTTTATTAATCAATGTTTCAAATGCCCACAAAACCTCAGGAACATTTCCTGTTCTCTCTCTAGAAGCCAACTCTTTATAAACGTCTTTAATAAATGCAGGACTGTCAACTCCACTCATTATATCAAAGAAGTTCTGTAGCTTTGTTTTGTAGTCTTTGTTCAAGTACAAATCTAAAAAGCATTTTACTAAAACTTCCTTTTCCTCTTCTAATTCAAAGAGATTCTGATATTCACTGTATTGTACCTTTTGGTTTGCAGACAAGTAGTCGTAAATCTTGAAAGTACTTACCCAGTCTTTGTTAATTGCAGTCAACCCCTTTAACAAGTTGATTTCATGCAATTCCAATTTACCCTTAAATATATTTAGTACGTTTCCAATGCTTACCACTAAGGTGTCAATTTTATTGACACCAAAAGCGTTTTGATAATATAATACCCTTAGCAAATTCAAAAATTCGCTAAAGATTTTCTCATTTGAATCCAAATCCAATGATTCAACCATTGCAATGAAATTTACCAAATTGTGATTAACATTTGAGGAGAATAAAACACTATCGTAACAGCTTTTGCCTAGTAAATCTTCAAAGCTATCACATCTATACTTCAGCTCAATGTCACATAATAATGATTTGTAGATTACATTGGTGACAACATCTAGCAACTTATCAACATTTAAAGTTTCATGATCACAGCTCATAAACTGTTGATTAAATTCACTGAACGCATTTATGACAGATTGCTCGGCCGATAATGCTGTACTAGTCATTTTAATTAATACTTTGATGTTGCTTAAATGTTCAAGAATACTCAAAACTGATGATTTTATGAACTCTTTGCTTGTAAGTGTTGTCCAAGAAAGCAGATTTTGTTTTATATTATTCAAAACATTCTCAAAGATGTACAATTTTTTCTCTGGCAATATGTCTGTGTTATTAAGGGTTTCTTTGACTTGGTTTTCAAAGGCTCTTGCAAATTCATTCTTCATTAAAGACATCCATTTATGGTCAACTTCATTGTTTAACAATTCTTGATCATTATC
Source organism: Hanseniaspora lachancei (assembly GCA_030567275.1). Classification (NCBI taxonomy): domain Eukaryota; kingdom Fungi; phylum Ascomycota; class Saccharomycetes; order Saccharomycodales; family Saccharomycodaceae; genus Hanseniaspora; species Hanseniaspora lachancei. Next base: position 64,568 of record JAJLRX010000254.1, on the reverse strand, counting down.
GACAATATTGTTAAATACGTAGTTTTCAAGATGAAAATTCAAAAGCTCTGAATAAGCAGCTGCCTCGCTTGAAGGTTGATTTTCATTTTTTAGATGAAGCTGATAAAAAGTATATTGACCACCAATGTCCGTTTGGAATGATAAACAGGTTGATCTATCTTCAGCATATTCAACCTGGTAAATCGATCCGGCAAAAACTTTGGTTTTCGGTTTGAATATAATAACATCAGAGAAAACTAATTCTTTTTTGTTTTCGTATAGAGGAATCTGAGAAAAAAAGATCTCGCTTCCATAGGTTACAAAATATGTGTAGAAGTCCTGTTCATCTATGTATGAAGTTTGAACTCTTAATTCTTCTCTATAGGTCAATGATTCAGGTTTCAACAATTTCAACTCAAAGTTACCTATAACTTCTAATTTATCAGAAATTTTCATAGTAACAAGAGTATATTCTGAATAGCTGGTGCAAACTAGCAATGAGTAGAAAGAAGCACTTTTATTAGAGTATACTTTATTCAATCTTAATGCAGTTATTGGTATCCTGTTATTCAATATGTTATTGTAAATCAATCCGTCTTTTTCAATGTTATGAAATTCTTCGTTTCTGTCAAAGTGATATTTTGCATCTGGCAAATCACTATGCTTTCTTATGTGATACTTTGAAATGTCCGATTTAAACAAAACGACAACTGTGTCTTCATTGTGACCGTCCTCTATAACATAATCAATGACATCATCTCTTGGTGAATTACCATAGGAGAACATTTTTTTGAAAAATCCTTTACCTTGCTTCTCATTATTGTGCTTCAAGTAAACAATTTGATTTTTGTAGATATTGTATAGAACTAATTGTTGCTTTTCAGTTTTCAGCAACAAACAACCACTTTTACGCAAGAAAGATATGTCTTTTTCAGTGCTGTAGTCCAACTTTCTCAAAATATCGTTTTTTCTAATGAAAGGAGTTTGGCTTACAAATGAACTTCTTATGTTTTCAAAATCCCACAAGGTTCCTGATATAGTGTCAATGATCAGTACAGAAGGATTGATTTCACCTTGAACTTTGTCGTTTAGCAGGTTTGTTGAGTAGTTGGACTTTAGATATACTTTTAAGGATTTTAGTTGACTTATAGATATATTCAACAATGCTATCAAATCATATTGCAAGTTTAAAAAGTGTTTGTTACTGATATTCGAAAACTTAACATGACCATTTTCTAGAATGCTGACAGCAATATCAAAGTCAACATTCAATTTACTGTATAGTAGTTGCGATGTAGACAGAGTAGTCTTCTCTGGAGTCACAGATTTCAAAACGTATTTTCTATGATCCAAAATCATGTTCATGTTTTCAGTTTGATCAATGATAGTCATCTTAGCTGAAAAATCAGTATCTATATCCATAGCATCCAGGAAATCTTGTTTTATTTTAATAGCTTGTTCTTTCTCGGTGTCCGATATCTTCAAATCAACTATATCAGATTTGTCTCCTATAGTGATGTCCTGAACACAATCTTCAACTGATTCATCTTCTTTAGATGCAGATTCTTCAAGAAATGCTTCCTTCAAGCAATTTGAATGAGTTCCTTTATCACTACACTCATCGTATTCAAATGTTTTAGCAACTTCTTCGTGTGATGTATCTAGTTCGCTTAAAGAGTGCATTGACTCTTGCTTTTTTTCAATAAATGAAAATTCATTCTGTTCTACTGGCGAATTCGTATCTGGATTTAATTCCTCATCAGCTAATATTTTGAAATTATCTATTTCAGAAGGTACAACTGACTTGCGATTCAACATATCCGTTGATCTATTTTTGTCAGGTACATTGGAAGACTCCCTTGAAATATCATTGTTACATTCATCATTCACTATAGTACTTTGCTTTAAAGCATCGTTTATATCGGAGGAAATAAGATTTTGCTTTTCTGTAAAATCCTGACTTTCGACGATACCTTCTTGTGGCGTAGTCACTTCAGCATCCTCTGTTTCCACAACATAAGCATCGCTTCTTTTTTGATTTTCATCATCAAAATTGCTTAAGGATTCAGCATCTGCAGTTTTATCATCCCCACTAAATTGACTATTTTCGCCCACTTTTGGTGTTTCTGGTTCATTTTCACATAATATTGGAGTGGCTTCATTAGGTTGGTCATTGAGTATTGCTATTGAGTCTTCATGAATAATGCTGTTTGTAGCGTTGCTATTTTCATCTTCATGAGAAACAACATCCTCTGATTGAGTTGATATAGTTGATCCCTGAGAAGAAGGTGCAGAGCTGTTGGACGCCTTTTTTTTCAGTTTTTCTAACTTTTTTAGTTTTTTGTTTGATGGTCTAGGAACAATCCTTGTGGCAGTAGCTGATGATCTTGACATGATGTATTTTGTAGCATATACAAGTAGCTTGGTTAAGTGACTTTAAATACATCAATAAATTGCTTAATAACATATGAGACAGCAACTATAGCAAAATAGTATTGTATGTACTTGAAAAATTGTTTAGAAGTGAAATACACAAAAAAATCATTGATACAAAACGGAATTTTTGAAATTTGTGGCTCGAAACACAATTCTTCGTGTTGCTCTACACGTGATCTGGTTAGTTTCTTTTTTTGATGAGCACATCTGAATTTCCTTTTTAGGGTATATTAGGTGTTCCCATCATTATTTACTCCTTCCCATAGGTTTCATTTCTTTTTTTTTTTTTAAGAAAGTAATATCACATTAGCAAGAACTAATTTTGAAAAATAAAGTAAACCTATTCCAATAAAGTAGTAATAAACATAATCAATTGATTAAAGAAAAAAAAACTTTTAGAAAAAGGCCCCAAAAAGAAACTGTATATAATGATTAGAACTACAAAACCAAAAAATGCCAGATCCAAGAGAGCATTGGAAAACAGAGAAGGTAAACTAGTCGAAAATGTAAAGACAGCATTGTTTGTTCCAACACATACATCTAACCAAGCCTTACATGATATAACTGTTGACTTAAGTAACATGAAAAAGCCTTTCATGAAGAAGTTCACCAAGAAGAATCAAAATAAAGATCTATTACCATTTGATAAAGCTGACAATTCTAACCTTGAGTTTTTCAGTGACAAAAACGATGCTTCCATAATAGTCTTATCATCCAACAATAAGAAGAGACCAAATAATTTGACTTTTGTTAGATTTTTTGAATACAAAGTATATGATATCATAGAGTTACAGGTTGTCAAGAACTACAAATTGATGCAAGATTTCAAGAAGCTGACCTACAACGTTGGTTTGAAACCAATGTTCTCCATTCAAGGTGATATATTCAATACTCATCCTACATATAAGCACATAAAGTCATTATTCATGGATCTATACAAAGGAGACAGCTCTTCTCAGGTTCAAGATGCCAAGGCTTTGCAATATGTCATCAGTTTGTCTGTTGATGGTGAATACGATGAAACTGTCAGCAATAAGCTACCTAATGTCTTGTTCAGAGTTTATAAGATCAAATCATACAAGTCTAATAATAACAGTGTAGTTAATTCTAACACCGGAAAACTATTGCCAAGAATTGAGTTAGAAGAAATGGGGCCAAGATTGGATTTCAAGGTTGGTAGAGAACAATTACCATCAGCTGATATGGAGAAGGAAGCTATGAGAAAACCTAAGCAAGCCTACGGTGCTAATAACGCAAACAACTTCAGAATGGAAAAGAACATTGAAATGGACGTTATGGGTGATAAGTTGGGTAGAATTCATATGGGTAAACAAGATCTAGGTGGTCTACAGACAAGAAAGATGAAGGGTTTGAAGCCTAGATACGATCAAGTTGATTATGAAGCTATGGAAGAAGAATACCTAAATAATGAGGAAGAAGAGATTGCCAGCGATGAAGAGCCATATACTTTGGAACAAGAACAAGAAATTATTGAAGAACCATCTAGAAAGAAGGCTAAGAAATAAGTATATACAAAATTGTTTTATAATAAATAAAGTCAAAAGAAAAATTTGTGTCTTTATAAGAAAAGATATATGTCTTTAGTTTACTCTAAGATACTAAAAGTGAACTAGGCATTGTTGGTATTTTGGTATTTGTTTTCGATCAATCTCAACATGTTTCTTAGTAACATACAGATTGTTACTTTACCTGTACTAGGAACATATAATCCGGCCTTTGATTTCACATCTTCTTTGAAATTTTTATGGAAAGAAAAGTTGATACAAGTAGCACCTTCTTTTATGTTCTCAGTTGGATATTTGTAGCTATCTACAGGGACACCTGTTATGACAATGTCAGCATCCAAAGATAGTTGCTTTAGCAAATCCGGAGTATTGCTGCCTAAGTCCTCAACATGATGCTTTGAAAACTTTAAACCTTCACCTCTGGTGAATTTCTGAATATTATGAACATCAACACTGTAAACGACACAACCATCATTTGCCATCAAAGCAGCTAGTGGTCTACCTACAATTTCACTTCTGTTGATGATTATGGCCTTTTTACCATACAATCTGTTTCCCACTGGTAGCAATGTATTATAAATCTTCAAGTACTCCAATATTTTGATTATGGCTAATGGAGTACAAGGAACTATAGATTTCTTGGTTTTTTGCTCGTCAAGGTATCTGATGTTATGGTACATGTTTTGGTAGTAAGTGTGGTTCAAGCCCTCAACATCCTTTTCCAAGCTGATGACTTGCTTCAAGTACTGATCTTGAGCATCGCCAAAAACAGGGAAGTATATCATAATCCCATCAACTGCATCATCATTGTTGGCTTCTATAATCTTTTCTTCCAGAAAATCTTTGTTTTGAACTCTTCTTAACTGATATTCAAAGCCCATTTCTTCACATGTTTTTTTTGTCCAGCTGGCATAGGACTCAGCAGCAGGATCATCATTGGCCAAAAACCCTACTAAAAATGGCTTTTTGCCACTTGGAGACATAATAGATGATGAAATGGCTTGACATTTTTGAGATATTTCTTGAGTATATGATTTGGAGATACTAGAGGCTAGTATAGTTCTACCAGCAAATAGGGCTTTATTAGAGGACATGATACTTATTATCTATGGTTAATGTATGGCTTTTTTATCTTTTATAAAGAACTTTTCATTCTAATTTTATATAACCAGATGAGGAAATTGTAATAATATATATTTGAAAAAAAAATCAGACACTTCTAATCAGAGGCATTTCAAGATTAAACAGAGTTATGAGTAATGATGATAAAATTAAACTGCCAAATTAATCAGACTTCTAGGTCTTAACTTCTGTGTTATTTTTTTTGTTTTCTTTATTTTTTTTACCCACCGAAAAAAAGTAAGAAGTTTCAAATTTTAATAATGGCACGTGTATAAGCGGTACGGCTCAAAGAAAATAATCATAGTCACTGGGAAAAAGATCAAGATAACATTTACATACCAAATTTATAGTCTCATTAAAGCATACACCATGCTTGTGTGTCCAGAGACTCAAATGCATTTATGTGTTTTGGCTAAATTATATTGTGCTTTCTTCCTCGTAATGTTTTACCTGAAAAGAAAAAAAGATATTTAATGGTTAAAAGAGATAATTGGATTAATCAAATGGGGTCATGCATCATTAGATTACGAATACAAACAGCAATGAACAAAAAAAACAGCTTGAGACATTCTTTTTCAGTTAAAGATAATGGAAATCATAATGGGGCTAAGACCACCTAAAGAGTTATTGTCCGTTATTAATTTCTGGGCTGAAGTCCCAAACACCAGTTTCGGATGCCTTGTTAAGATGTTTACTAGCGGTATGCTTAATCTCTAACTTGCCTTTATGTCCTCTAGAAAAAAACATCTATTGGAACTGAACAAAGCAATGAACAGCTTTTACATAAAAATTGAAGATTGTAAAAAAAATACTACGCCTATCATCTAAGATAGCGTGTTTACATAATCAAAAGTAATCATACGATTGTAAGCAAGATGACTTTGGTAAGACAATAAACGTATACTTTCTAAACTGTTTAAAACAGATATCTGTTCTGCCAAAATTACGTAGATATTCACATTGTGTGGGGGTGTTTTATTTTTATTTGTTTTTTCCGCATCCCTTAAAAAAAAAGCAGAGAAATAGGTAGGTGGGATTCTAAACGCCTTAATAATTTCTTAGTAATGAAAAAGGAGACTCACATATGTAGGTATATAAGTGAAAGAAAGCTTCTTTCAACAGATATCTCCTAATAATAAAGATACTAGTTAATTGGTACACCAACACTTTCTATACAGTACAAAATGTCTGTTGATTTGCAAAATAATAAATCTTGGTCTGATCCCTCATCAGGTGAGTTCAAAAGACAAGCATCATCCTTCAGAGAAACAATTTCAAAATCACATCCTGTCTTCAAGCCTGAGCCAAACCGTTATCATCTTTACATAAGTTTGGCTTGTCCATGGGCATCCAGAGTTTCATGTGCCAGAGCACTAATGGGTTTAACCAATGTTATTTCCATGTCCATCGTCCACTGGTACATGGAAACCAGCCCCGAAACAAATGTGGCAAATCCAACAGCCATCAAAGGATGGAGATTCTTGCCTGTTGATGACAAGTCTGAGTTCACCACAATCGATAACGGGGACAAAAATAACAGGTTTGGTGTCGTTTCTGACTTAACCCCATTTCTTGCCAATAACATCAACAACAGTACTCATTCATTTGCCAACTGCCACAGTGATGGGAATAAGTACGACTTTGATGGTACCATTGATCACATCAATGGCTTTGAGCATTTACGTGATTTGTATTACTCATCAAATCCTAATTACGACGGTAGATTCACAGTTCCTATCTTGTACGACATCAAAACAAAGACCATTGTCAATAATGAAAGCTCTGAGATCTTGAGAATGCTCAGTGACAGTGAAGGTCTGTTGCAATTTAGTGATAAGAAAGAGCAGCTACTGAATACTCTCTACCCCAAAAATTTCAGAAAGGAAATTGACTATTGGAACGACAAAATTTATGAAACCATTAACAACGGGGTGTACAAGACTGGATTTGCAGAACAAGTGCAAGCATATGAAAAAAACTTTTATATTTTATTTGAAAGCTTGGATGAGGTTGAAAACCACTTCAAGCAGAAATATAGCGAAAAAGACATTGCTGATATAAACAAGATGCTATATTTTGTTGGAGACCAGATAACCGAAGCTGATATAAGATTGTTTGTCACTATAGTGAGATTTGATCCCGTTTATCATCAGCACTTCAAGTGTGACTTGAAGATGATCAGATCGGATTATCCTTACTTAAACAATTGGATGATCAAGTTGTACAATCATCCGGAAAGTAGTGCCTTCAGAGACACAACAAACTTTGCGCATATCAAGTTGCACTACACAAGATCCCACAAGAGAATCAATCCATTGAGTATCACTCCTGTTGGTCCTTGTCCTAATATTCAAGATTTAGATTCTATATAAAACTTTTGAGTTAAAGCCTTTCTCTTTCTATTCAATCTTACTTTCTGTGGAGAACACATGTACGAGCTTTGGTTTGGAAGGTCTTGAATGTGTTCCATCGGGTATACGAAGCAACGTAATCTCATTCTTAGTTTCACGGTAATCTTAATTTAATGGTGGGTAGCAGATTTGTATCGCTTAAACCAAAAAAAAAAAAAAAAAAAAAAAAAAAAAAAAATGAACCTTTTAGTTAAAGTGAGACACACCTCAAAAAAAATATATATATCTAACAAGCCAAAAACAGACTTTCTGCTACTCCCAACGACTTGACTCTCACACACTAACATCATGAGTTCAAATCACAAGAATGATGATCCTTCAGCAAATAAGCATTTCTTCACTAATGTTATTCCTGTTGCCACTGACTCTATTGTAAACAAGGTCAAGATACAAAGAACCCCTGGAGGCTCTACCTTAGATAGCAAAGCTACAAAATCACCGGAGAATATCAAGAAATCTAGAGGAAGACCCAGAATAATCAAAAACTATAATGACCCAATGAGGTCTCCCATGGCTGTCAGCTCTTTGAAAGTTCAACAACAAATCTATCAACAGAAAAACGGTAAACAGGTGATGAAATTTGGAAATGTTTTAAGCTTCAACAAATCCCCAAACAAAAAGGCTAAATCAAATTCAAACACACCAAGTAAGTTGAATATAATAAATAAGTCGGATATATCACCAACTCTTGACAAGAAAATTGCTAAAAGCTCACCCAAAAAGGTTGTCAAAAGTGTATCAACAGGAAATGTTTCTTTAAAGAATGTCAAAAAAGAGGACACATTATTATTGGATAAGTCCGTCAGTAATGGTAACCTAAATGATGTTTTAAAAATTGTGTCCAGTAGCAACCAAAAGACACCTACCAGGAACAGAAACAACAGCGTGAACACCAATCTCAAGGATAGCGATGTATTGGCTTCAGCTAGTTCAGATACCAGAAAAAATGATAGCGTAATAAACTCCTCTGTTAAGGATATCAAAAAGAAAAGATCCAGAAAAAACAGCATGCTCAATAACTTAGAAACGCCCATGCACAATATACATCAAGGCAATGCGACAATAACTACTAGTAAGAAAAACTTTAATGAAACACCTTCATCAGTGACATCAACTGCTCGAAAGCAACTGTCAAAGCTCTCGCTCAAGTTGGACAAGTCGGGTAAGGCCTATATTGAAAAGATAAATGAAAATAGCAGTATCATGGAAATAGAGGAAAATAACAAAATGGATTTTCTTTTAGGCAACAAACTCAGCATTATGCCGGAGCATCATGAGTTTGTTAGCTTAAAGGACACTGAAAAGTCCACAAATGAAGATTATTTGAAATGGAATAACCCATTGGCGGAAGAAAAGAATGACTTTGACGTAGAGGAGAAAAAGAGAATTCTGAACATGTTGCAGAAGTTCCAGTCAATTGATAATAAGGATGATTCAGTAAGTGCAATGATAAATGTGCATGAAAATAAGGAACAGAGCGAAGAGGATGAAAAGCTCAAGACACCGCCACTTTCAGCTTCCATTCGTTTCCAAGATCAAAATGCAGAAAGCCAGAGAGGGAAGCTAAATCCATCAGTCAAGTTGAATACCGATGAGATGGAGATTGCCGTTCCTGCGTTATTGGAGCTGTCTCCGATGAACATGTCGATATTGAACCAAACACCTAATGCCAAGCCCAGTGCTAACAATCTCACGAACTCATTGCTGAACTCAGCAAGTAAGTTCTTCAACATGGGTTCTCCATACTCTTTAAAAAACAAGCAAGTAGAAGATTATGACTATAACAAATACTTCACTTTAAGTCCCAATAACAAGGATAATGTAACAATACCAAACCAAATGCACTCCAACAGAACGCCGATATTCAATGCGAAGGAAATTGTTAGCAATATGCAACACCAGAGCCTGGGCATGATGTTCAACATTGACTCTGTAATGCAATCCCCAAACAATAGCATTTTCCATGCATTTTCGCAGGCTGTTTATTCATCGCCGCTAGCTAACAATCAGCATAGCTTGAGTAACAATAACGTGAACTTATTGAATAATCAGCAAGGCCTGAGCACAACTAATAGCAATCAGTTTGAAAAGCTAGAAAACGCAATTGACTTAGATCTCAGATATGAACCCAAAGAGCACAAACCAGCTGAACTAGTAAATGACGACTTTTTCAAAGAGTACAATCCTATCAACAAGCAACAGGACAAAATACCTAGAAGTCCGAAAATGACTTTTAAAAGGAATAAATAGCTTCATGTCCACATATACTCGTCAAAATTGTACAACCATGACAGCCCGAACCATGAAGTTATTATGCCCAAGGAGCAATAACAATTATATATTAGTAATGCGATTTGTTTGTACTTTTTGCTTTTAAACTCAAAAGTACTCAGAATTCCACAGAAAATGATCATTGGGAATAAACTCACAATGTATATTAGCGAGAGTCTATCAAAAAACCAAACCCTTCTGTTTTCAGCATTGTTTTGGGCGGAACTGTTGAAGGAGAGGTAAAAAATGATCATCCATATCGTAGTATAGGTTAATTTCATCATAAAGACCTCTGGCGAGTTTATAACTGGAAAAATCGATACAAAGCCAGAGCTTGTTAGCAGCATAAATGGAGTCAAAAGTCTCCTGTCAAATATAACCAAGAATGTGTAAGGAATCATCACCAGCAAAATATCTGTGGACTTTATGTATCGGCCAAAAAGATAAGTAGTATAACAACACAACGTTAAGCTACCTATAAACCTTTTAAAGTCGTAATTGAAAAGCAGGGGAATTATCGCGAGAGATTGGTAAAAGGCTATGAAATAGAAATTTATAATTGGCTCAATATCAGGCAAGACATTGAACACATTTTTCCCACTGAACAAATCCTTGACTTCATCTATTGCAGTATCGTCATGTGTGGCAAAATATTTGAAATTGTTCAATTTGTTGAAATACTTGAACATTTGTGTTAAAAAGCTATCAAATAAAGAGTACAAAGTCCATACATTTGATGGAGACTGTTCTTCATTAATCAAGAGTGAGGTTTTTGGATACACCTTGGTATAAGTCGAATTAAAATCGTTCAAAGTTGCTTTGTAAACAAAAAACGGGAACAGTGAGAGTAAAAATGCTGAGCTAATGACCAGCGCTAGCTTCATAATTTTGTTCCATTTAAAAACATTCAGCAAAGATAAGTATGTTTTGAATTCAAATTTCACTGAGTTCAGGCAATATGTTCTAACAAAAACAACCAAAAAGCAAGGTACCATGCAAACAAAATCTTTATTCAGAAATATACTTATTGTGAAAACAAATGCCGCTGTCAAAATACGTTTCCTTTGCACGTATATAATGGACAAAGCAAGAAATCCATAAACAAAGGCGTTGTAATCAAAGTAAATGTTGTCCAGTAAGAAAATGCATGGATTCAGTATGATACTGGCAAATATCAGAAGATTGTATTTCTCCTTTGAGTATATATTAAGCATTGAAACACAAATGAACTCTGAAATTGTCACACTAACCTTTCGATACAGTATTAGTTTTTGAGGATCTCTGATTTTTTTTGGTATCAACACAAGAATTATATGTTGAAAGTACATGAAAAGTGGAGGATACTCCACGTCATCATGATACCATTTGGCGGGTGAAGCTTTTTTCACAGTGTTTAGGATGTTAGCTAGCTTTGTGTTATGAATTGTCTTGTAGTTTAAAACCAAGAATAGCTTGAGTAGTAGTGAAAACACCCATATTTTAATCAATGGAGAATCAAAGAATTGATTTACCTTGTTGAAAGTTTGTTTGATAAGCATATAATACTGCTGCTAGTTTATGGATATTAAGTGTATTTATAATTTGCAGTTTTAAAACTCTTGTTAGTGATTTTTCTATTTACTTTTTTATATGTAAGCTGAAATGATATATTGGTGAATGGTTGTACTCTAGTATAGATGTTCATTGATGAATGTAAAGCAATGTTAGAAATCATTAACATCTGATTTTATTTTCCTTATTTATTTTTTGTTCATCATCTCGTATCTGAGCTGTTTTAATTCACATTTTTTTTTTGTTGTTGTTTTTTTTTTTTTCTACACAAATGTATATTCTCTTTCTTTTTTGAAACAAAACCCCCCAGATCAACCAAATAGACTAAACCATACTGACATGTCTAGCACTAATGATTTGATGGATATCATGGGTTCATCCTCTGATAAATTACCTGAATCTAATACAATCAACATAAAAAAACAATTGTATAATGCTATTGGGGATAAGATCCCATCTTTGAAGCTTAACAATCCTAAGCAAAATGTTAAGAAAGTTGGTAAATGGATTTATTCAAATAAGATTAAATCTAATAATAACACATACGAGCAATGGATAAAGCTTGATAAACACTTAGATCAAGACACAAGCATTTCAAAAGATATATCTCATAAGTTCAATCAATACATACATCAATACAAAATACCATATTTTGTCAGTAGAGAGGTTTTTGATGAAAGTCTAAAAAAATACAAAGATAGTTTGGTTCCAAGCATTGTTCAATCTTTGAATCAAAAATATTTTCAAGATTTAGAGGATCGGAAAAAGGTAAAAATTGAACAGTTTAAGAAGGACAATCCAGATGCAGAAATTGATGAAATTGATGAAGAAGACCTAAAAAAGGAGTTTCCGGAGCCAGATTACACAGAGCAAGCTAATAGCTTAATAGATGAAAAGTTGAAGTATCTAACTTTTAAATTAGCTCAACAAATTTTAGATCTTGCCAAGATATATGATCTGAAATGGATAGTCATACAGGATAGGTTCAACATGGAAAACCAAGATGAACTGGGCAAGGAATTGAGTGTGTCTGAAATCAGATACATCTTCTACAAGAGTTGTCTTATTTATTTCCAGCATAATGGAAGATATGAAATGAGTGACTTGTTAAACTTTAGCTTGCAAAAAGACTTAAATAGAAAACACAACCTTGAAAAATTATTCAACAGATCAGCAGCTGAAGTAGCTGAGGAGGAGGCTCTAATTCTTGAAGCCAGAAAATTCGAAGTAACAAGTAAAAAAATCAAGGAAGAAAGAGACAGTATTGTAAAGCTGTTGGATTATCCTAAAACTGCAACCAATTTCATTCCTGAGCAGTTTCTGTCAGCAGCAGGCTTTTCTCAACTCTATAAGAACTTAATGAAAATGAGAAGCAGCTCTTTAAACAAAAACGTAGCCCTGTATCCAGAGAATCCTTGGCAAAAGCAATTTTCTAAGTTCAAGTCACAAAAGCGAAAGATTGATTCTGACACAAATGATATCAATAATGAAGCTTCGCCATTGGCAAAGAAACACAGCAGTATTGAAAGTGATAAGGTTACTGAAAGTAACAGTAAAAAGCTAATAACCACTCTATCCAAGAGAGCGGGTGAACAAAAGGTATATCAAGCAAACTCCAAGAACGAGATGATATACGAACTGGTAAGTAATCTAACAGACTTTGAGAAGGACAAAATGCACCTGGAAGTAAACTCAGACATGTACACATCATCTGGTATAATGTTGAATTCAAATAAGTTGGTCACCAACAAAGCATCTGTAGAAAACAAAGTGGATAACCTCTTGAAAGAGCTTGGCTTGCCTACAAAGCCAATAATGAACACGACGAATGTAATAAAGGGATACAACACTTTGAACTCGGTGTTACTGGAATGTATCAACATAAAGCAATCAATAGACAAGCTGGCAGCTGAGGAGAAGATATCCAAGTAGTTTAAATGATCATGTAACCCGTATTACTATTTTTTCCAGGTTTTTTTTTTTTTTCATTTTTTTGGTTTTTTTTTTTTTTGGATTTGAGCTTAACTTTAGACACCGTAAAGTTGATTATTCCTAATCATTGTAACTGTAAACAAACACTACCCTTGCTTATAGAAAAAATTATAGACTTAGTCAACCAAAAAAGTTGCACCATAATAAGTAGCTTTTATGTTTCTGAAAAAAAGATCATCTCAAGAAGTAGGTAAAAAATGAGCACCCAAACATCATTGAAAAATCCAATAGAAACAAACATTTCAAACCTTATAAACAGCACAAAGGTCTTTTTGAAAGCTTTGACTAGATGGACACAGCAACTGGAGACCCAAAAATCTATTTCAAACTATTATGTTCAGCTGGGCACTGATTTCAGAATTGTTGTGAAGCAGTTCACGCATTTAGGCATTGACATGTCCGAAGTTAGAAATGTTCCCAAAGAATTAAGACCTATTTTGGAAAAAGCCTTGAAGGAAAAGCCATCAAATGAATCCTTAGATAAGTATTGGCCAAGCATCAAGGGCATCATAGAGGACCTATTGAACACATTGAAGCTGAAAAGATTGCTTCTGAAGAAGCTAAATCAAGATGCGCTCAAAAATAATCAAGAGAATAGATTAAATACCAAGAGTGTTAGTGAGCTGGACCTCAACAAGATCAATACTAACAAGGAATTGAGCAACTCTCCATCTCCTACAAAGGCTCCATCACCAATTATTGTTGAGACTACAAGTGAATTCACAGCAAACAAAGATGTAAATCCACCATTTCATGAAGATTTCAAAGCGTCATCTCCAACCCCTCTTTTGAATGATTCAGCAGACACCAGCACATCTAAATTGGATCCAGAATCTGAAATGAAAAAAAAGAAGTTGAGCAACTTTTTGAGAATGTCTGGATTTGGAGATGAGTCTGAGTCGTCTGAGTCAGAGGAGTTTTTTGATGACTATGATGATGACGAGGAAGATATTTTGACATCAAAGCAGATGCTCAATGCCTTGAAAACAGACAATAAAATAGAGAGAAGAGCTAGCAAAAGATACTCGGCTTACCACATGGCAAAGGGAAACGTCACGAGCACAGGGAACATTTCAGACCCAAGCAAACTACCTGCTCTCCCAACTACAGGTCAGTTCTCTATAGAAAAAGTAAATGATTCCTTGAATGTAAGTAGTAGTGAAAAGGCTTCATCAAATGATGCGCATGAAATGGATGAATCGAAGCTTTCACAAGACAGTGAAGCTAGATCTCAAAAATACGAAGATAAAAAGCCTACAAATGAAAGCTCAAAAGCTAATTTGATTGATAACGTGAAAATAGAAAAGTTAAACTCCAATAGTCCAACAACGTCATCTACAGGAAGTAACAAACTATTGAATAAACTGAAGGACAAATCCATCAAGGCTGCTCACGAAGATAAGGATTTAATCAAGAATCATAGAGGCAGCATTGCGTTTACTTCAAACTCCGATGAAGCGATAATATATTTGAAATATGCGGAAAGAACATTGAAAAGGGTTATTGAAACCTTGAGCTATGAAGGTGTGCTTACTGAGTATAACAAGGCCTTTGGAACTGACTTTACATCTAGCAATCCTAATTTTTTAGTAAAAATTTCAGATCCCTCTTCTTCCATATTTTATGAAGTTGAAGATTTAACGTCAATAGAGAAGCATTTACAAAACGGAAGTGGATTTGAAATAGTAAAAAGCATAAACACCAATGAACACGAGGATAAGTTTTTGGAATTGGAAAAAAAGCTTGAAATCATGATGGACAATTATGAGCAACGAATAAAAGATGAAATCAACCAAAAGATCGCCATGTCACCAATTCCGGAGCCAGTTGCTGATAAAGACGCCAAGAATAATAAGGAAACATTGGTGCTCAAAAAGGCTCTTGTCAAGTTAGACAAAGAACACAAAGATGCCATGTCTGAGATGAAGTCAAAATTGGAACGTTTACAAAAGGAACTTAATGACAAAGATGAGATTTTGAGTGAGATGAAACAGAAGGAAGAGTCATCCCCAACCGTTTCTTCATCCAATGAAATTGACGACGGTAAATATGTAGATGATGTTTCTAACAAGATATCAAATGAAGGTGATATGATACTGAACAAAATTGATGACTTACAGGATGTCATAGAGATTTTGAGAAAGGATGTGGCCATAAGAGGTGTTAAGCCAAAGGAAAGTAACTTGGTTAAGATAAACAAAACACTGGAAGACACCAGAAAGGAGCTGGACGAGTTTGAAAGCTATTTAAAATTACAAAAGCCTGAACTAAAGTCCAAGTGGGAGAAACAATTAGTAAAGATTTGTGACCAGCAACAAATGTTAACTCTTCAAGAGGATCTGGTCATTGACTTGAAGGTGGACTTAGAAAAGTGTAAAGAGACAATGGACCTTGTGATTAAATGCAATGAAGAAAGATTGAAGTTGAAAAGTAAAATCCATACAGCTGACGACCAAATGAAGGTCATTCTTCCGTTGACAAAGCCTAGCGAAATGCAAGGTGTAAGAGACCAATTGTTGCAGGACATTCAGTTTATCAAACCCGATCATCAATCTAGAATCGAGGCCATAGAAAAGCATGAGAGATTCAATGAAATTAATCGATAATAGTGGAGGTTTCTAAAATTTTAGGTAACCTTTTTTCATTCTACATTATGTATAATTTTCTGCAATACATCTATAAATTTACAGCTTCTGTTAGTGTTTGAACACTTCAAGTTAAAGATAAACTGTAAAGCAATCAAATTTTCCAAGTTATGAACCAGTTGACGAAGTCTATAGAACCTTTTTTCATTAAAATAATCAAAATTATTCATTTTGTTTATGTGGTAAGAAAATAGATGAAACACATTAATAACAAACTTTCTAAAATGAAAAGATTTAGTAGTTTCTATTTTATCAATGGACACTGTATTCAGAAATCCCACAAATGTTGAGAAAACATTGTCGCATATCAACAAAATTTTTCTTTGAATGGTTTCAATGCTATTGGCCTCGATCTGCATGGTATAGTCCGCGTTTAATCTTATTTCCAGGATCATTATCAACTTGTTATAGATGTCCTTAAAACTTCTAATGTGATTATAGTTCAACAGATTCATTGTCTTTTCAACTTTTTTTCTAACAGTTCTCTTGTTTAAGTTAAACTCTAAGCCAACAAACTCAAAGGTTTCATTTCTCTTCCTACAAAATTCCATTTTCTCCAGATTAACAAACACCTCAAATTTTCTATCAAACAATTGATTGTTGATCAACTTTTTTTGGATACTCTTTAGGAGCATGTAATCCTCACTAATCATCAAAAAATCATCCATGAATCTGATAAAGAAACTTTTATGGGATTCAGAAAATAATAAATCTGGTGTGGAATGTATCATATCATCGTAAAAAATGTTGCTTAGTATGGGAGATAGGTACATACCTTGGGCTAAACCTTTTACTCTCTTATAGCAAGCATTGGAGTAGCATGTTATTGTTTCAAAAATTTCTTTTCTTACAATGTCTTGAACTTCTTGTAAAGAGAGTGTAGATGCACTTGATGAGCTTTGATACACCTTGATACTATTTGATATGGAGATATCCTTGCTGTGATTGTTTATTTTTTGTTTCTTTATGGGCAGAGCCTGTTTGTCGTTATCGACTGTTAGTTTAGAAATGGTTTTAAACTCAGCAGTTCGTTTATTAGATGTTTTCACAGATTGGGAGAAAGAAATTGAATCCTCCTTTGATAAATTGAAAATTGTATCCAATCCTATTTCCTTGAGCATATTGGTTATAATCGTATTCAGCAAATCTAATGGAATGGAATCGTAGGAATTCTTAACATCAAACTTAAGGTAATATAAATCAGTGTTCTTATTCAAAGTACTATAGTGGTTTTCTCCAATAAATCTATTAAAGTAAAGCATAATTTCAGAGATGTTTTGAACCAAAATGTTCTTCTTTTTGTTGGGATGTTTTGTCTGATATAAAGATGGTAAAGTTTTATATCTCAAATGTGATAGTATTTTATTCGTTGGCTTAATGTACTTCAAATTAAATGTAAGGTGCCTAGAATATGAATTAAAAGTCAAGAGTTTGTCAGGAATGGATAAGAATCTGAAGTTGTTTAGTTTTTTTAAATCCTTTAATACTGGTTTAATGTTACAATGGTAATAGCCATTGGAAAGATCATGAACAAGACTGCTCTTGGTTGAATTGTTACTATGACATCTTTCACATTCTTTGTGAACAGTAAAATGTATTCTAAAAAAATGGTTCGTCTTTGAAGAAATAAAAATATGAGCATCAGTGTGTTTATAAAAAATAACATCGTCTTTACCGGTGAATGTAAGGCCAAAAAATGAGTATTTCATTAAATTAGGATAGTAACACAACAAAATCCAATCAACAAACTTAACAAGCTCAGAACACTTTTTATGAAGTTGGTTTTTTTTCATTGAAAGTACTAAATCATTGTTAAGATCCTTTAAAGTAATGAATTGATTAAGATTTTGACTTAGTACAGTCTTAAGCGTTTTAAATAAGAATGGCTTTATGGTTTTTGTTACATGATGATCAAAAATTCCATTCAATAGTTTGTCGGTAACAATTTTAAAGTACTTTACTATTTTCTCAGTTTCAACAATGCTATTTAATGTATTGGGCATTTCCACCTTAACTTGAGCATTTGTAGTACACAAAGATTTAATTAATTCATGATGGTTGATTTTATTTTCATGATTGCTTTTGATTATTTTGATTTTTCTTGCGTCCATAAATGGTAAAAGTTCATCAAAATTAACAATCATATGGTAGTTATGATATGATTTGATAATTTTGTTGCTTAACCAGCCTTGAAGAGAGATCCGTTTGAAAGCCATAGAATATTTATTGTTTTTAATATAAGAGGATAAATCTATATGAGGACCACTCAATCTGATAAATGTGTTAGTAGTGCAACAATAATCATATATGGAGAAGGATTTGAACAAAGACAAAAACATGTTTGATCCTAATACTTGGTGAACAAATACCCAAAAAGGATTGCAAATAATGGATTCAATAAAGACCGCATGTTTGCTGTTCGTATATGGATCTTCATCAACAATTTTTTTGATAATATCAGTATGCACTTCTATATTTATGTCGTTGTTTTCATTAACACTTGTTTTGGTGTGAGGATGATCATGATCATGTTTGATAAGAGTGGTATTTATCAGCTCTGAGTTGAATTTATCAAATAGTATATCGTTATCATGCTTGTTGAGATATATTAAATGATCCAGTAGTGATGTAATGGTTGTCATTGTAACATTAAAAGCATTAATTTGAATGCTATACTTTATTGTTTGATTTTTGTGGAGATCCTGCAGTGTAATATAAGCTAGGGAAAAACATTGGTTATATATTGATACCTATTTCAGATATGAAATTCAAAAAATGCGGCTAATGTGAATGGTTAGTTAATTTTCGGATTTAATGATGATCTATATCAAACATATGAATATTTATTTCAAGGGCTTCTACTATTTTCAAATTTCTCAAAAAAATGACAGAAAAAAAGAAAAAAAGGAACAAAATACTAGAATTTCTTTTTCACTCATAGAATTATATCCTAAAACGGAAAGTATACACACTGTTTCATGAATTATTCAACAACCACGCAACATAAATTGGAAATTTTACGTAACGGGAAAGATATTCTCTTCAAATCAGAAAATTTAAAATAAAAATTTTTTTCTTAGTGGATTCTTCCCTTTTTTAAGTACAGAACTGTAAAGTGTTAAAAAAAATTTTTATCCATCAATTAACACATGGTGAATGTTTATTTAATTTCTTGTTAATATCTGATGTTTACGACACATTATCTTGTTAAAAATTCATTTTTCAATGTTAAGAAGAAAAAGTGGTTAGTCAAAACCGTACATAAATCACATTATTTACAATCATATTCACATAAACATGTCTTTCTCTGACTTCTCCAAAATTGAAACCTTAAAGGAATTAAACACCTTCTTACAAGATAAGTCCTACATTTCTGGGTATGTAACAGATAAATCACAACAAAATGCTTAATATTGGTATCAGTGGAAAGAAATTAGCATTTTTTTTTATTTCAAAATAGGAAATTTTTCAAATAGTCTTCATCTTTTACTTTCATTTATTTTTTTTTTTCAAGTTTAAAATGATGAACATAATTCTTTGGTCCGTGTTTTAGATGGGGAAGTAAGACCCCCCGGCATGACTGACATATGAACAGGCAGGTGACACTGTCAGATCTGATAACAACAAATTAAAAAAGAAAATGAAAGTGAAAAAAAGATCCTATGTTAAATCATAATAACTTTTTAAAGTTTATCAATGATGTTTCACTGTACTATTTAAGAAAAAAGAACCTAGTTGGTTTCCTTTCATTCAACCAATATAAAGATACTTTTATGAGAAAGTATCTTCAAAGAAAAATTTGATCCCTTTCATATCAGCTTACTAACAAGTATATCTCTTTTTTATTTTTCAATTGAAAAAAAAAACTTCATCACATCATAGTATTAAAATATAGTACCTCTGCTACTCAAGCTGATGTTACTGCTTTCAAGGCTTTCCAAACTGCTTTCCCAGACTTCTCCAGATGGTTCAACCACATTGCTTCCAAGTCTGAACAATTCGAAACCTTACCAGCCGGTGAAGCTCCAGCTGCTGAAGAAGAAGACTCTGATGTCGATTTATTCGGTTCTGATGACGAAGAAGTTGATGAAGCCGCTGAAAAGTTAAAACAACAAAGATTAGCTGAATACCACGCCAAGAAGGCCGCCAAGCCTGCTAAGCCAGCTGCCAAGTCCATTGTTACCCTGGATGTCAAGCCATGGGATGACGAAACTGACTTAGAAGCCTTATTAGCTCACGTCAAGTCTATCGAAATGGACGGTTTAGTCTGGGGTGCTTCCCAATGGATCCCAATTGGTTTCGGTATCAAAAAGTTACAAATCAACTGTGTTGTTGAAGATGACAAGGTTTCTTTGGATGACTTATCCGAAGCTATTGAAGCCGCTGAAGACTATGTCCAATCCACTGATGTCGCTGCTATGCAAAAATTATAAGTTTTGTTTTATATTTTACTATCTTCTATATATACTAAGTTATTAGAAAAGATCATTTATATATAAAAATAAACTTTATGAAAAAATTAACTCTAAAAAGAAAAACCAAATAATTTTGTAACTGAAATTAAAACAAATAAAAACAAAACTTATATTGTTAAAGAAATTACATTCTACTTAAGGAAATCATCAAAGTTATCAAAGTCAAAGTTTAAATTCAATGAGTTCAATCCTGTATCTGTTTCATTGTTTGGTTTGCTACTGGTATTGTTGACATTGATGTTGTTTGCTGATGAATATGACATTCCAGGTGCAGCGCTTATGTTTGCATTGTAGGCTTGGGTATTTGTGTAAGGTGTTTGTTTCAAAAGCTCCTCAGGCGACAAGCTTTTCAAATTACTTCCGTGACCTTCCGTGTTGTTGCTATGCATGTTGTTGGAGTAATATTGATTGATGTATGGCGAGGCACTTTGGGGAGTTGACTTTCTTTTCGCTGAGTTTGTGTTCAATGAGTTATGTGCAATGGCACTCATTGGTGTTTTTATATTGTTCGGTTTGTTTCCCGGTATGCTTTTACCTGTAGTCCCATTGACTGCCAGGGGCTTTGCTGTGATTTCGTAGTTCGGTGTTTTCAATTGCTGTGTTTTTGGCATCACCAGCGTTAATGGCTGCAACGGCAAGGCACTTAGGGGTTGCACAAACTTTGATGTGTATATAATCTCATCCTCCATAATCTTCAACATCAATGGTTGAAGTGGTGCCATCTTCTTGTTCAGTTCGTTGATATCCTTTAAAACCTGCATTATTTCATTTCTTAAGTTTAAAAATATCAAATTTTTCTTCTCCATTGGTAAGTTGTCATCAAATTCAAAGCTGTTCAGTGTCGACAACAAACTGGTATACTTGCACTTCAACGGTTGAACTCTATCTTGAATGCTTGTTATGTATGTGAATAATTGAGACTTATCTATGGACATGTAATCAAGACTGTTGGTTTGTGTATTTGAATCTGTGTACTGTATTTTTTCTTGCTCATTGAAGCTTAAAATGTATGATTTAAGTTCATTTATGTTTTGTGGTAGTTCCATTATTCTTTCTTATGATTAATTCTCAACTTATGGCTTTGGTTTGGTAAATTATACTACTATATTGATCAAAAACTTTAACTTAACATAGACATATGAAAATAGTTTATTTTAAAAAGAGCCAAGGGGGGAACAGTGATTCTTTTATTTTTATTTTTTTTTTAATTTTCAGGTTTTTGTTTTTTGTGGTAGCGTAATAAATAGATATTACGGTGTATGATTGAATTCGATACTAATATTCAGCAATGATCATAAAACATGTTAGAATCAAGATAACATTTTGGTGTGTCGATAAAATAAATAGAAAAAGACAGAAATTTAATTTTATAGTTGCTTTTTTCATTTTGTAGTCTTTACATTTGTTTGTAATTATTTTGAAGGCTAATATAATTTAAGTTTGTTTTGTTAAAGTATGTCATTTTACTTGTAAACATTTTATAAGCTATACCTAGAGAATTGTTTACTGTCTATCACGTGCAAAAGTAGCTTTCTTATATCCGTGTAAAACAACAAATGGATGTCCCCCCACACCCAACCATTGATGTCGTTATCATTTAAAATATGTTCCTTAACATTTTTGAAGGGACGATAGAGACTTTGGCATAATAATTACGTTTGAAAATAAAGAATACTAAGGTTATTAACATGACTATAAATTGCTTTATCATTCATCGTTATATATAAAGCCTGATCTGTTTTTCTGATTGAAGGGATAAATCCAATTATTCTGTTAACCTCTTTCACGTATACTAGAAATCAAAAACTTTCGTAAACCATTCGCCATCACAATGTCTTTACAAAAAAAATTACTTTTTGAAGCAAAATTAAAATTAAACAGTACCAAAACCGATGTTTTTATTCCTCAATACGGGTTTGGTACTGCATCTGGTCCAGAACAAACAGAGGAAACTAAAGCTGCCCTGAAGGCTGCTATTAAGGCTGGTGTAAGAAACATTGACACTGGCAGATACTACGGTAATGGCCATATTGAGTATGCCATTGGTGAAGCCATCCAAGAACTGATCAAGGAAGGTGTTGTCACCAGAGAGGATTTGTTCATCACCACCAAAGTCTGGCCAAACTACTGGAACAGAGCTGCTGAATCCTTGGATATCTCTTTGAAGGCTTTACAAGTTGATTACGTTGATTTGCTATTGCAACACTGGCCTTTATGTTTTCCACAAGTCGTCAATGAAAAGACAGGTGAACTAATTGGTAAGCCACACGATGAAAATGGTGAGCCTATGTATGAAAAGGACGGTGACTACATAGTTACCTTTCAACAAATCGACAAGATATTGGATGATCCAGTCAATGGTAAGAAGGTTAGGGCCATTGGTGTTTCCAACTATGATATCATAAAGTTGAAAAGAGTCTTGGAAGATAAATCCATCAAAAACAAGCCATCTGCCCTTCAAGTTGAATTGAATCCGCAACTAAACCAAGCCGAATTAGTTGACTTTTGCACCGAAAAGGGTATAACTGTTATTGGCTACTCCCCATTGGGTTCCAGCGGTGCTCCTATTTTGAAATTGCCTGAACTAAAGGAAATTGCCGATAAGCACGGTATTAAGCCCTACGATGTTGTTATTTCTTGGTTCATGAAAAAGAACTTGGTTGTCATTCCAAGAACTCTAAACCCTGACAGATTCAAGGATATCAAATGCTACTATGAGCTACCAGAGGAGGATATTGAAAAGATTGATCAAATAGGCAAGACTAAGCCATTCAGACACATTGACGAGGACTTTGCTCAGGTCTTACCTGGTTTCACTGGTAGAACCAAGACTGAAAACGAGTAAACAGTATATATAGCCATTTTCATGCAAAGAAATTGACATATCAGTAAGAATTTTATGACATTCTCATTTTTTTAGTATGGTATTAGCTTACCCGAAATTGGATTTTTGCTCTTGAAAAATTTCCTTTTTTTTTGCTGGATGAGAATTCAAGCGTGGTGTTTAATTTAACAACTACGTGTTGTTTTTTTTTCCCTCTTTACTTTACGAAGTTCAACCACTTTGAACAAATTCTATCTTCTCATTTAAACCAAATACAACTGGCATTAACCAAAAAAGAAAAAAGAGTTAACATTCCAATATAGTTAAGTACCAATCAACTGTAGAAGCTATTTTTCTAATTAGTCTTTTTGTATTTTTTTCCTCTATATACAAAAGATGAACATCTCAAATAACACAAAAAAGTCCATTCTTTCGAGTATTTCACTTGTTCTGAAGCTAGCTATATTCATATGTCTTATAGGTGCAGCCACCAGTTCAAGATTATTTTCAGTCATAAGATACGAATCCATTATTCATGAGTTTGATCCATGGTTCAATTATAGAGCTACACGTTACCTAGTAAAAAACGGATTCCACAAATTCCTGAACTGGTTTGATGACAAAACCTGGTATCCCTTGGGTAGAATCACTGGTGGTACTTTATACCCAGGTTTGATGACCACTTCAGGTGCTGTTTGGTATGTGATGAACAAAATCATGAAGATCCAGGTCAACATCAGAGATGTCTGTGTTTTGTTTGCTCCTGCATTTTCCGGGATCACAGCCATCTTCACTTACCTGTTCACCAAAAACTGCTACAATGACGATCAACTTGCAGGCTTATTATCAGCTGCCTTTATTGCCATTGCTCCTGGTTACATTTCCAGATCTGTTGCAGGTTCATATGATAATGAGGCCATTGCCATCACATTGCTAATGTCAACATTCTACTTGTGGATCAAGGCCATGAGAACCGGCTCCATCTCATGGGCTTGTTCGGCTGCCATTTCATACTTCTACATGGTTTCTGCTTGGGGTGGATATGTTTTCATCACAAACTTGATTCCATTGCACGTCTTCATTTTGTTGTTGATGGGCAGATATTCAACAAAGCTATATTCAGCCTACTCTGTTTGGTACTGCATAGGAACATTGGCATCAATGCAAATTCCATTTGTTAACTTCCAGCCTATCAGATCCAACGACCACATGTCTTCATTGGGTGTTTTTGGGTTGATTCAATTCTTCATGTTTGGTGATTCCATTAGATCCACTATCTCAACTAAGAACTTTAAGATTTTCTTGAAGTTTTCAGTCATAGGTTTGATTTCATTTGGTATCTTGGGTCTATTTGTGTTGACTTACTTTGGCTTGATTGCTCCATGGACCGGAAGATTCTACTCCTTGTGGGACACAGGCTATGCCAAGGACCACATCCCTATTATTGCATCTGTCTCTGAACATCAGCCTACTGCATGGCCTTCATTCTTCTTTGACACTCAGTTTTTGATTTGGTTGTTCCCATGTGGTGTTTTCTTGCTGTTCATGGAATTACAAGATGAACACATCTTCATCATTGCTTACTCAGTGTTATGTTCCTACTTTGCCGGTGTTATGGTCAGATTGATGCTGACATTGACTCCTATTATCTGTGTTTGTGCTGCTGTTACATTAAGTAATGTCTTCAAGTACAACTTGAAAATTTGGTCCACAATCAAGAAGGTCAAAAACAAAAGCGAAAACAGATTCACTGAACTTTGTGTTTTGACCAGTAAGTTGATTACTGTTTTGTCCTTCCTAGGTTATCTAGTTTTGTTTGTGCAACACTGTACTTGGGTCACATCAAATGCCTACTCAGCACCATCTGTTGTTTTGTTGAGTGGTTCCACAAATCCTGATGGATCCCCAATGTTCATTGATGACTTCAGAGAGGCCTATTCCTGGTTGAGATACAACACAGATGAGGATGCCAAGGTTGCTGCCTGGTGGGATTACGGTTACCAAATTGGTGGCTTTGCTGATAGAACAACATTGGTAGACAACAACACCTGGAACAACACACACATTGCCATTGTTGGTAAGGCCATGTCGTCCAGTGAAGAAATATCATATGAGATCCTAAAGGAACACGACGTTGACTATGTTCTGATCATCTTTGGTGGTTTGCTAGGATTCAATGGTGATGACTTGAACAAGTTTTTGTGGATGGTAAGAATTCCGGAAGGCATTTGGCCGGATGAGGTCAATGAACAAAGCTTCTTCACAGCAGACGGCCAATTCAGAGTTGATGCTGCAGCCTCAGACACCATGAAGAACTGTTTGATGTACAAAATGAGTTACCACGACTTCCCAGGCATCATGGGTAATCCAACCCAGTCCACTGATAGAGTTAGAGGTGCCACAATAGATGAAAGTCATGTCCTGCCATTGAAGTACTTTGATGAGGTATTCACCACTGAAAACTGGTTGGTGAGAATTTATAAATTGAAGGACCTTGACTTGGAGGGCAGAGACTTAGGTGATGTTTATGACATGGATAATACACAAACCAAAAAGAAATCCTTGAAGAAGCCTAAATTAGAGCCTAGAATAAATTAGATAGAAACAATATATATCCTTAGTATGTCATTTTAGTCCCTTTTTTTTTTTTGTATTCATCTAAAAACAAAATACTTTACCTATTCAATTGCTTCTTTAGCTTGTTTATATGCTTTTTGTTTGATTGTTCTATAAAATTTCTTACCACCGTTTTATAAACGTCATTATCCCTAAGCAAATTTTGGGTTATGATTTTTTCTTTGATCAACTGTAGAGTCATCTCCAGAACCTTGTGATCAGTCAGCACAGATAGGTGGTTATTGTTCTTTATTATGAGATTCATGTACGTGTTCTTCAAGTCCATGAAGTATGAATCCAGCTCAGCTTCATCCGTAGAAGCAACATCAAGTTGACTTATGGTTGTCATTATTTTTTCAACGTAGTCATTGATAAAGATGTTGATTGAGGTATCGTGTTCCTTTGTTTGCTTGGGGGTAATTAGATTATTCTGCACATTCACGACCTTGGATGTAAGATATGGGGCGAGTATGTGTATGAGGTGCTTGTATGTGTGGCTATTTTGGAGCAGATGGTCCAGATCATCTGTTGAGTTTTGATGGTTGTAAAGGGATGAATTAAACACTTGGTCATATATTATCTGGCATCTTTGAGGATCCGAGCTGCTTGTTTCAAGAAAGTTTACTGTGCCATTATCCGTTTTCGGTTCCTCTATGTTTTTTTGAATAAGCTTTATATCCACATTGAGTTCATCTATAACAAGTTCTATATTCTTATCAATTTTTGTCTTTAGAGACTTGTTAGATGAGTTGAAGTCAACAAAATCACCAAATATGCTATCCTCGATTGAGTTCATAGTCTTCACCAGCAGGATGTTCAATTTTTATTGTTTCTTTTAGCAACAATCTGCTCTTTTGTTGTAATTTGCTGTTCAGTTTTATTATACCAGTTCAAGTGGTCAAAAGCAATATACAATCACTGTTTTTGATAACTTGTAACATCTTGTAACATTCGCCTGTGCAAAAAAAAATAAAACCAAAAAAAAAAAAATAAATGAAAAGAGTCAATTTATCAGAGAAACGTGACCATATCTGTTTGTGGAAATGGAGGTGTAAACATACTATAACGCGTTGACAAACAAACTCCGAAAAAAAAAAATAAAATAATAAAATTAAAGTTGTTTTACAATGTCATGCGCCAAAAATAGCAAAAAAAAAAAAAAAAAAAAAAAAAAAAAAAAAAAAAAAAAAAAAAAAAAAAAAAAAAAAAAACAAATCTCATCAGACAACAAATTTAACAATTTTGTAATACATTGTTGTTTACTCTTGCCTTCCATTATTTAAATATACTCAAAAGACAGCACACAAAAAACCAAGCACATCAAGCTCTTTTCTACATTATGATGAACCCCTCAACAAGCAATATGAAACGACAGAGCCAAATAAACAACAATTACCACCAAAGATGGAGCATGGTCAGCCAGAGTACCAACAATAGTCTTAATTTAAATCAAAAGTCTAATGGCTCCAACAAAAGATACTCCATGAACTCTTTAAACCACACATCTTTGTCTTCACTGAGCTTGGACACCTGTACATTGGCCAGCACCGATGACAACAACTCCGCACAGGGATCCTCATACTCACATCGGAAAAATGCATCAGTCGAAGAGTCTCTGGTGAATATAAATATAGAAAGATTTAGCACCAGCACTAACACCACATCTAATAATATTTCCAATCCCACTTTGTCCTCATCTGCATCCTCCATGTCCACCAATGGGTTAGCGAGCTCGGATGGTATGCTAACAAACATAACACACGACACCACAGGTGAGAAGCGGTCTTCCAACCTAGACCGAACGCAAAAGAGATATTCAGGCTACTTGAATGACTATATTGTGGATACAAACTTTCAGTTTGGGAGCGGTGCTAGCAATGGCAACAAAACACCGACCTACTACAAAAACACCAGAATGGCACAATCTAAATCAATATCATCTTTGAACAGTATAATGGCATCAGCTAACTTGGTGTCGCCGCCCAATGAACCCAAGAAGTTACATGGTAAGTTCTCTGATGTGTACAACAACAGTAGAAGCAGCAATGGAAGACGGATCCCTATAAGTGTTTCTACTATGTCGTTGGCAAACAAGGACGCAACAATGACGCATAGTCATAGTAATGCATCACTGAACTCGCAAATGACCAACAACTCCCACAGCTCTACAAAGTCAGCCTCCAAATGGATGTTCTGGAGAAGAAAATCAATGATGAACTTGTCAGAACATGCAGTTGAAAATGAACGAAGTGACACATTCCACAGAAGGGGCTCTGTCACGCCCATTATGTTGAGCAATGATGTTGATTTAAGCCAGCAATCCATGAAGACAAAGTCCAGCATGGATAGTTTGAAGTCCAAAATCAAAATGAAAATTTTCCAAGATAAGGAGGTTGGCAGTAAAACATCAATGCAAAGTATCAATCAAGCTTCACTGATTGGAGCACCTAACATGCAGCCAATGTCAAGTGAACAAATTGAGGATTACCAACAGCCTCACATCCAAACAGCCATGAATAACTCACCCACGTCCATAAGATCAAGTCACTCCTCTCCATTCAGCAAGATACCCAAGAGAACATCGATTGTATCTCTCAAAAGACCATCAAAGGCCACACTAAGAACAAAGGGCTCACAGCAATCATTGATGAGACACCAGCCTTCCAAGGAATCATTGAACACAGTAACATCAACAAACAACGTATTGGACAATGAGCTATATGTGGAAGGTGATGATGACAGAGAGGAATTCAAGGAAAGAATAGAGCCGTTTGTCAATCTTTGCTATAAGGTCGATGAGATATCCAGGGTGTTTGAGAGAATCAATGGGAAGGACATCTACTACCAAAGGGACACGACCGTTGTCACCAAGGCCAAGGGGAAGAGAATTTTCAAGTATCTGGCATTTGATACCCTGGATGTGAACAAAATAGAGCTTACTCTGAAAGATATAAACATCACAAAGCAAATGACATCTGTTTTGAGAGAGAGCATGGTTGAAAAGAACTCAGAAATCACGGACATTGATTTGAGAAGCATAAGCAATGAGTTTGGTATTTGCCCCATTTTGAATATGACACTTATTTCCAATATCTTTCCTGAGGATTACAGTAAAAAGAACTTTCAATTGATGATCAATAACCTCTACAGTTTGAGGTCCAAGGAAAGCTACTCGTGTATATTGAAGATTGAGTACTTTGACTTGGGTATTCCGATGTCGATATTTTTAAGCAGATCTCCAAAGCCCTCGTCCAGAGTGATTTCCAAGATTTTCATCAAGTTGATCAACAACTTGGCAAAGCTTGAAAAAATTGGCTTTCAGCATCAGGACCTGAACTTGGATAACATAATTATCAACAACGCATACGACGTGTTCATCATTGACTACAAAATGTGTAAGTTCAGGAACTTCGACACAAGACTGGACCACCCCATATTCTACAAAAGAGATAGTCCTCACTATGAGGTTTATTTGGAGATGAGAAAGGTCATTGTGTACATACACAAAAGTCAAAGCTCATTTGGTTGGTGTCACATCATATGGATAAAATACATATTAAGTAAAATGCTAGAGAGCATTAACAACAACAAGGATAAGCATTATGACACCCTGATGAACTGGTTGAAGTTTATATTGAAGCATCAGGCTGAGTTGGCAAACTGCAGGGACTTAATCAGTTATCAAAAGAAGAAGAAGAAAGAAGCTTGAAGTGAGAGGAAATCAATGATTTATCAAGAAAAAATATGAATAATAAGCGTGTAAATGTATACCCCTTTATATATAAGTTGTTCTGTTTATGGGAAGGTCCCCCATGTAATATAACCATCTATTAATCCAATGATTCATGAACCTTACGACTATGCACACTTTGCTTCAAAGATTCAGGCACCTCAACTGTGCTGAAGACATTATTGCTGAACAGACCCAAAAACTCAGAAATCACAGATTCCAAACAGTAGAACAGGATACCAATGGAAACACCGTTGCCCTTCTTGTATCCAAACTCAGAGACGCTAGCGTCGTTTCTGATGAAGCCTAGAAGCATCTTTATGAATGTCTTAGGAATGCCAACAAAGCCAACTGTGCATATCTGTTCCAGAAAGTCAGGCAAGACTCTGGAGACTGCGGATCTGTGTTCAAACTCGAAGATCAAGGTCTTTCCGAAGTACATCTTCAAAGCTAAGAACGGATACTTGATGATAAAGTTCTCGATTTTTTTGACCTTGGCCGAGTTGTCTTTGGTGACCTGGTCCAACTTGGTGTTCAAAGTTGCCTTCTTGGCGTTGATAGCATCCAGCTTTCTATTCAACTTAGTCCATTTTCCGTATTGATCTTGTGCAGAAATTGAGTCCTGTTCCTTTTTTATTTCAATGTACTCTTTGTTCAAAGCAAGGATTTCCTTCAAGGTTGCATTGTTGGAGAAAACAACCCTGTTGATCAAGAATGCAATGATGTGGAATTTGTTGTTTATCTTTTGAAGAATAAAGAAGGTGAATAATAACAGAAGAATGTTATTTGGTTCCATTGCTTTATAAATTTATTTAATGAAAGGGTTGATATTGAGTGTTTCGGTTGTATGGTTTCAAAAATATGTTGTTGATATTGCAAAGACTGATATAACCATTTGTGCAGTGTATATTATTTCAAAAATATATAAAAAAAAGATGCAGTGATTGAGGCTTTCCAGGCGAAGTTGAAAATTTTTTACATCGGTTTTAAGCAATAATGATAACACCTCGTACAGTTCGCAAAAAAATGAGCCTGAAACTTTATGCTTAAAAATAAACAGAAAAATAATTACAAGTATAGCATATTATATGACTTGAAATAAATGATCAACAGTGCTGAAATACACGCATATACTATTGTTCATAACAGTTGGAATGTACATTGTACCATTCAACAGTGAAATAGTTCACTGTGACTGCAAAACGGTAGCGCTTTTGTGAAAGCGAGGATTAAAAAAAAATTTTCTTTCTTTCTTTTTTTTTTTGAACTGCTTAGGCTGAAGAGGCAAAATACACACATCAAATTGCATCATACTCAGCAAAGTTACAAGAAAAACTCTTTTTCATAAACCCAGGATACTAGAAAACACTAAACATCTTTACCCAACATCTTTAATACTCTAATAAATAATGGATTCAAGCGAACTGGAATATCAAAACAGCAGTTCCGATTTCCTTGCTCCAAACGAATACAGAAACTTCAACGCATCCACTCCTGGAAGTATTCAAGAATCCGAAGATAACAAGAATTTTTATGCCAATCTAACGTACCTACTGCAAGAAGATCAGATCAACTTGATCAACAACGAGGATTTACCCAACTTCCTGGCTTCCAAGATTGAAGCCTTGCCTAAGAAGAATGCAGCCAGCATTAAGAGTTTGGTGCAAGACATTGGAATCAACAAAATACAATCAGCAATCTATCACAAGAGACACTGGAGATTGATGAACACTAATCTGATGAAACTTATAGAGGAAAAGAGAGAGTTCAAGTATCTGTGTAAAATACCGAAGTCCTACATAGCTGATGAGTTCAATCTTACTGGGCTGAATCAGCAAATCCAAAACTTCAGCACTTTACATAAGCTTTTGCTGGGTAACTATCATCTGTCCAATTTTTCCAACAAGTCCTTGAAAAAGCTCAGCGGATTGAACTCTAGTACATTGAAAAGAAAACGCATGAACCAGCAAGCCGTAGAGAATGAGGATGACAGTGATTCAGACTCTGACCATGAGTATGACGAGACTGAGCCGGAAATCAAGCTATATCACTTGGAGATGATTTTGCATCGCGCATTCACAGCTTATGGTGCCATTCATGCCAGATATGTAATCACCAAGGATGGGCTGGACCAAATAGCTGAGAAGTACGACTCCAAGACCTATGGGCCTTGTCCTCGATACTACTGCTCAGAAGTCCAGCTGTTGCCGTGCGGTGTGGATGATTTCCCCAACCATCACATATGTAAGTTGTACTGTCCATCCTGTCTGGACCTCTATGAAATATCTCCCAACTTAATGCCGATTCTCGATGGCTCGTTCTTTGGTAGGAGCTTCATAGGGATCTTTTTGAACGCATTCACCGAACTGGATAAATACGTCGCAAAGAAGAAAATGGGTATCATCAGCGAGTCCCTAAGACAAAAGGAAAATATTCTAAAGGCAAACAAAAATCATTTCATAGCATACGATGATGTCATGCTTGGTAAGCCCGGCTTGAAACACACATTACAGAACTTCCAGTACGAACCTAAAGTGTTTGGGTTCAGAATCAACCAAAACTCGGAAGTTGGTCCTAAGATGAAGTGGCTGAGACACTGGCCAGTGAGCGAGGTACAGAAGAGAGAGTTTGAGCTTTGTGAAAAGGGCATTCCTGAACTGAACCAAGCAGAAGAAGAAATAAGAAATAAAAATGATGATAACATCGATATTGTTGAAGAACACGATAAACTGTAGATTCTTTCAATTTTTTTTTTTTATAAAGCTTCAGCCTTTTCTCTTGTATGATATTTTAGTTATATATGATTGAGATAATTTATTGGATTAATCTATAGTTTGTTTATTTGTCTTCCAATTCTTCAACCACTTCAATTCTTCTATCAATGTGGGTTTTGATATTGTTGAGATACTTCAATTTCATAAACTTTTGCAAGGAGTCCTCAAAGCTTTTGTTTTCGAAGTCTAGTTCTATCCCTGCTTTCAAATCATCACAGCTTTTCTCAACATTCTTCTTCATAGTTTCAAGCTCATCAATGCTACTAATGGTGTCCGTTTGTTCCATAGTGTCCATGACTTCCTCAAGAAACTCGAAATCGTCAATTTTATTGAATCGAGGATCACTGTCTATTGCCCCTGGCTCTGTGTTGCTGTTGAACAACGTGTTTGTGTATAGAATATATCTTGATATATCATCAGAGAGGCCCTTATAAGCTGCATTGATTTCCTCTGTTTTGATGGCATCGTCTCTATTTTGCAGCAATAATTGTCGGTTTTCCTTTCTCAATTGATCAAGATTGATAACGTAATTTGTAGGCGACTTGATAGTAAGTGGAAAAAGTTTGTCATATGATATAAACCTCTTCAACCCTATATGTTTATTAAGTCTATTAAACATTTTGTGTGGGATAATCTAAATGATCTGTATTGGCGTCTCTTCATGACCTTCTAGTAAACTTATATTAATTCAACCAAAGAAAAAGAAAAATTGAGAAAAAAATAGAAAAAAAGGAGCAAAAAGGGTTCAAAAACATGACAAATAAATAGGGGGAGAAAATTACACGAATGTATGAAGACTACAAATAAATATCTTGAAAAAAAACAAGAAAAAACAAAAAAATACTCTAAAAGCTGGACCAATACCAATCCTCAGGAACACGCACATTCATGTTTTGCTCCAGATTGTTGTTCTGATCGACTACGTTGTTCTCTTCATCCTCATTGACTTTCCCAGCGCTCAGCAAGGACTCATACTTCTCCAAACATCCATCACAGACCTTCACCAGCTTACCCAAGCCTGTGGCACCAATGATGAAATGGGCCTGAGAGTTCAAGTACAAGAAATGCCTTAGATGCTTGTAGCAGAAGATTTCTCCACAGTGTCTACAGTGATGTCTTCTTTCAAACAAATTGAACTTAGTGTTACAGTCAAAGCATGCATCTCTGTAATCATCTGGGACCCAGTGGTCCTTTGTTATGGGTTGGATGTCCTCGGTCTTGAAGGACTTTGTTGTGATGTTGTTTTTGTCGTAATGCTGGTCATTTTTGAAGTAGTTCCTGAACTTTGACCATGTGGACAGTCTTGAGTTGTTTGTTAGTATACTGCTGGAGTCCAGGTTTTCAGCTGTCTCGCTTGTATCATTCGAGTTCTCCTCAAATGAAGGTGTGAGTGCCCGCTTTAAAAGTATGTCATTGCTTATCTTTGTTTCGTTTATATCCCTAAGCACTGCAGGGGTATATAGGGGCTTCTTTGGGATGTCAATTTGCTGGGATTTCTTTCTTTTGGCATCCTTCATTTCCTTTTGTTGACTGTTTACGTTTATGTTCATTGTCGGGATGATTGAATGTTTTCTTGGTTGTATTGTTGAATCCATGATAATGTTCTTACCGAAGAATGACAACGATGAAATATCCTTTCCAATGGTATCCTCATATTCGTCCTCTTCTTCTATTAATTCATCAACAGACTTTCTTTGATTGTCATTAAGTGAAAAGGATTGCTTAAGTCTTGTCGGCGATTCTATAGATGAGTTGGTGGATGCCTGCGAAATCATAGACGTCTTCCTGTTCAGGGATTTTTTTTTGTGTTGCTGAAGTAACTTCAAGTTCTTCAAGGCATCTGTGGTAAGCTTTTTGTCGTTGATTGAATCACTGTCATTTGAATCAGCATTGTTGATATCATCCGCCACAGCTCTATTTGGCTTAAAAGTAGTCAAAGTCCCAGATACCATAGAGGTTACAGATCCGTTCTTCCATTCAATAAGATCATTGTTTATTATATCTTCGTGATCATGAATGGTACTCTTGCTGGTTTTGTTGTTCTTGACTATATTAACCTTCTTTCCAAAGGGCTTTGCCTCTCCAATCAAGACCTTATCGTTTTCAAAGGAGCCTTGGCTTATCAATGAGTTGTGCCTGTTGTGTGTATGATTTGATGACGTTGTTGTTAAGTTGTTCAATTGTATGTTACTTCGAACCTTCTTCAAAGTGGACATCATGGCAGGGCTTTGAACTTGTTGGTTTGGATTATGCATTAGGTCGTATATGGGGCCATTCATGGATGTGTTCTGGCCATTTTTATCATACTGATCATTGGTCTTTACTAAAGCGTGTCTGCTGCTAACATTGCTAAGAACAGATTGGATGGATTGAGTTCTTGGTTTATTGGTTAAAGCCTTTTTCTCGAAAATCAACTTTTGATGATTGTCATAGTTGATTTGCTTACTACTTTGCTGAAGATTCAAGGATGATGAGAGTGACTTTTGATTTTGGTGATATTCTTTAAAGGACTTTGGTACATGGTTGTTGGATGAAATGTTATCGGTGTTGCTAATGTGAAATTGTTTGCTGTTGTCAATGGTGTCTTGGTGTTTGTTAACAGTTGTAACAGACATCTTTTCGTTGTTGTCTTATTTATTTCGGTGTACTTGAATATACAAAGAAAGATATATAAATATAACTATTATATTATATAATATATTGGTGTGTTATATAGTTTTGAATCTAAGTGAACATGGTGATTAATTTTGTAAAAGAAAGGATTTTGTTATCTCTTGATCATATATATTTTTTTTCTCCGTAAGGGAAAGTTGTACTTTTGATGATTTTTTTTTAAATTTTCTGATTTTTTTGGAGCTTAGATTTCTTTTCGGAAGTAGAGCATTGCAAGTGGGGTAACTTCATTATAAATTATCCGTATAAATTCCTCTTTGATTTTTTTTTTAAAAAAAATCTCTCAATGTAGTACGAATCCTCTTCCAGTAAACTGATATATTAAGACATATGACTAACTATATTATTCAATACAATACAATAAGGATCATCACTTCACAAATGATTTGTCTTTCTCTTTCAAAGTGGGTTTTTTATTAAATGTAGAATAAAGAATACCTTTCTCGATGATTAAAATATAGCCTACTATTGGTATTTACTCCGCATAAAGTTTTTCCCCTCGCTCTCTCTTTTTTTTTCCCTTTTCAAATTTTTTGATATTAATACACTTGGGTGGTAAACCAATCAAATATAGAAATAGTATAGAGACTCGCGATATTCATTAGCATATAATAAATCACACCTGCTCTCCCTATTGCTCTGTAATGAACTTATAATGGAGCCATCATACTTAAATGCAAACAACTCGGATCTTTTAATTGTGTCTAGGCCTTTGTATATCACAGAAAACGTCAGTGAATGTGGGTACTGTAAAGGTAAAAAGGAAGATGTCACAAACTACTTTTCGTTGGAGTCATCATATAAAAAACATTTCAAAAACAACAAACTAGATATAGAAGTTAACAACTGCACATTGGGTCTTTATGTGGAGCTCACTAGCATTGAAATCTATGACAAATTTTGTAATCACGGCTTCAGAAGGTCAGGTAGATATTTATACAAACCAGACCTATTAAGAAACTGCTGTAAACTATACACCATCAGAACCTCCTTGAATCAGTGCAAGCTCACAAAGGACTTAAAAACCAGCATGAAAAGGTTCAAAAAATTTACAGGCACCACTAAATATCTAAACGACAACGGCTTGAATAGCAACAATGAACAATTTGACCTGGTCAAGGAAACGTACTTGATTGATAAGTACTCTCCGGACTTCTATACAAGATACGAGTCTTGTAATTATACAGAGGAAAAATTTGAGTTGTTCAAGAAATATCAAGAGGCCATCCACAATGACACGGATGTGACTTCCTCAATGTTTGAGAGGTTCTTGTGTCTAACTCCTTTTTCCACAGATGTTGTAAATGGGGATAAAGATGAGTGGGACACTCTAAACAACATCAGTGATCTTTATGAAAAAAAGTATCTTGGCAAGGAGAAGAAACTCGATTACAACGTGAAGATCAGATCAGGGCCTGTTCATGAATGTTACTATCACAATAACAAACTAATAGCTATATCTGTTCTGGACGTTCTGCCTAGTGGAGTTTCCTCTGTTTATTTCATATGGGATCCCGATTACCCAAAGTGGGCTTTAGGAAAAGTTTCTGCCCTAAGAGAGTTGGCTTTGGTGAGTTTATTGGGATTGAAATATTACTACATGGGGTATTACATAGAGGACTGTCCAAAAATGAACTACAAAGAAAAATACGGTGGCGAACTTTTGGATGTTTGTAACAATCAGTACATACCCGTCAATCTTCTGAAGAACTTCATCAAGAATGGTAAGTTCTTCACTCTAGGGAATGTTGAGTATAACCAGGACATTGATGAGAATGATTAATACTACAGCAAGGTGGAGTTGCCGTTGAATGATAGAATCAATTTGAACTTGGAAAAGCCATTAGTCAATATAGCTGAGCAGCTATATGGTGACAACTCCAACTCCATAAACTATGTCAACATGATTGTTGATAAGCTTAGAAAGTACGGCGTCAACTACCCAAGCAACTTGAAAAATGATTACTTTCAAAAGAGTCTGTCTTCAAACCACAACATATACAGGATGCCAGACATTGTGCCGGGGCTGATGCCGCTGTGGCAGGTTTTGCAGCTGATTGAAAGTAACGACATAAACAGACTCAATAACAAGCTGATGATCTACTACTCTGATGAAAAGAGAATGAGGGTGGTCAAGAACATCATGGATGAAGACAGTGACACCAAAAAAACGATTTTTAACGTCATTAGACTCATAGGATTGGAGTTGACAGCCAACGCATTAATAGTCATTTAGAACTATTAAACAATAGATATCTATTTTTATTTTTTTTTTTTTCCTTTTAAAGAACAATCATTTAATGTTAGCTGTGATGTTTGAGTGAAATTTTTAAACAATTCATGATTAAACTCTATTTCCCTAATTCTGATTTTTTTTTGCGTTGACCTCTTTTTTTTTTTGACGATGTGATGAGATTAAGTAAACTTTACTACCACATTGATAAACAGTTGATCAAAACCATAGATGAACAACGACATTTTAAGAGTTTCAGCCTTAATACAAGATTATTACATATCGAACTGTAGTGATTCTTACACTTACAATGAAATTGAGACATATGCCACAAATAACGATGTTATGCCTCTTTGCAACTACTTACTAAATTTGAACAATGATATCTCCCTGAATTGTAGATACTACGGAGTTATTCTTTTCAGCAAGTACTCAAACACGAATGATCTCAAATGCTTCTTTTTTTTACTTATCAACTTAAAAGAGTATTGTCTGTCTTATTGTTCAGGAAATCAAACAGTATATTCCGTGTTGATTAAATTAATGGGAATTGTTATCAAAGTTTACAATAGCAACAAAGATTGTTACAGTTTTTTGAATTTGGTTGTAAACATGATAATAAATGATGTTCAAATGGAAGACTTATCCAGTCTCTTTGCAAATACATTAGAAGATAGGATTCCAGAATTTATCAACCTATCGATCATTAATAACAAACTGGTTTTGCTAATGAACAAAGTTCTTTTAGAAGAACTTGAAAGTATACAATATGAACAAGCTCTAACTGTGCTTACCAAAAATAATGTTCACTCAATAATTGAGTACAACATAAACTTACTGACCTTGAATATTAACCATGACTATTCAACAATAACTGACATTTTGTTCGATGTAATAACGAATCTCTTACACTACAACAGCTCTTTGTTTCTTCTTTTGATAAGATTGATGGTTGTCGATCGGGTCAATTTCAAGTACACAGATGCAATAATTAACATATTCTACATCATCATTGATGGCAATGGCAAATTGGATTACAACTCCAGATACATATTGGAACGATACTTCAATCCCACGACCATTCTGCCCAACCATGATGATATTGATGTATCGTTCATTGATGATACGTTTATTTTTCATTACATCCAGCACTTAATTGATGGTAAGGATGTTGATGAACTGAGCAAACTGGCTTTGTTCTACTCAGTCCTGTTAAACAAGAGCAATGCATTAATGCTGAACAAGATTCTTCTTAATGAAGATGTCAGTTTGAACCTGACGTTCTTGCTATCCATCATCGACATCCCTTTAGTGCCAGTAGAGGAGGAGCAATTTTCTTTGAACCTATTGCCATTCTGGAATGATCTTGTGGACAATCTAATAACAAATAACAACAAACAGTACAATGAAACACTGTATAAGCTTCTGATGATTTATTTCAAAAAGATATCATTAGAAAATTATGATAACAATGTTGAGTTTTTGAGCTTTAGAGATGATGTCATTGATTTAATTGAGAACATGTGGTCGCTGTTAGGTAATGATATATTGTATGATTTATTAGATGTAATGTCATCAGAGGATATGGAATTGGATGGCTATTCTTTTGAGAATTACATAAATATCACGAACAGTTTACTGAACTTTGATGATAAGGTTAACTTCTTATTGGCATCAAGAAACTGCAGCATAATTAGCAAAGTTGTTGAGAGTATGAGAATGGTCTGCAGCAGTGAAAGCAACTTAGGTATAATCATCCTGAAGACCTTAACAACATTTCTCGGTAACATTCATGAGTTTTTAAATACAAATGTTGAAATTCTAAGCAGCATAGTCAACACATTGCTAGATATCATATTCAACCAGAAAGTTTGTTTGCAAATCGAAAGATCCTTGCTTTTGCTGCTAACCCAACTAGTTCAAAAGTGCGGTAGCAACCTGCATTTATTCAAAACCAGTTTTGAGCTTATTTTGTCAAATACAATGAACTCGGATAATATGTATACGGACAACCTAGTCATTACAATCAACCGCTTATACGGATGTTTATTAAGTAGTTCTGGAGTAAAGAAATCTTTCACCGAAGACATCAACAATGGTCAGTGTATAGAGTTCAAACGTGAAATGCTTGACAATGCCAACAGCTATCTTTCAATAGTTGCTTCACCATTGAATAATGACAACAGTAAATTAATACTAAAATGTATCAAAGGGTTCTTTAAGGGTCTTTGCAGTCGGTCAGGTGCGAAAACTAGGGTAGCTTTAGATAATATAGAGGTTTCATTGATTGCTACGAATTACTTTGAAAAGACTTTGGAATTATCCAAGAAATTGTTAACATTTATGGATAGGTCATTCTTGTTGAATAAAGATACTAACCCAGAAATAGTGAGTGCTTGGTTTGATATGATTATTTTTATTATCTCCAATGACATTTTTCATTTTGATTTAAATGATGTTTTACAAATTTTATCCATCAAGCTTTATGAAGGTAATATAATTGAAAATGAAAGGGTTTTTGGCAAAGTCTTATTGACCTTCCAATCATTAGTTGAGAATAAACACATAAAAACTTTATTTGATTTTAAGTTAACTTACAATACTTTAATCATTAACGACAGATACAACAAGAACAATCTTGCAAATATAATCAGAAAGG
This sequence comes from Hanseniaspora lachancei, assembly GCA_030567275.1. NCBI lineage: Eukaryota > Fungi > Ascomycota > Saccharomycetes > Saccharomycodales > Saccharomycodaceae > Hanseniaspora > Hanseniaspora lachancei. Next base: position 24,651 of record JAJLRX010000254.1, on the reverse strand, counting down.
ATATTGACTTGGTTGAAGCCTATTATAATTTATTGACGGTAATACTAACAGACCACAGTTGTGTTATGGTTCCTAGTGATAATAGCTACAGCTTAGATGATGATATATCAGCCTTTGTGATAATACAATCAATGAAAGATTATCAAAAGTACAATGAAAAATTCATTCTTGTATCAATATCAAAATACTTCATAAAGTTGTTCAACAACAAAAAATACAATCTCTATCAAAGCAAATTGATCAACGATATCTTCATAAGAGATGGAAACTATTTGAGTTACTCCAATGTCGTTAAGATATCGTTTATGAAGGTGCTGAACACTAATGGAGACTTTGACTATTTAGTTGAGTTAGTGAGACATATTATCAACAAGCATAAAATGCATTACAGAAGATGGTTGGAGTTATTGGTTAATGACAATGCCTTTATTGAGCAGTGTTCAATGTACAATAAGGAAGTGGAATTCATGAACAAGATAAACACAATGATGATAAAGAAAATACAAGTTTGCAATGGCAGTAGAAAAGTAATAAGTGTGGTTAATGACTGGTATAATGAGTTAACTCATTAATGATATGTTGTCTGTAGATAATACAAAAAATATATATAAATCATCGTTTGAACTGTAGAAGATTTTTGATATTCAGCCACACAGTAATATTATTGTTTGACAACATAGATAACGCTACCCAATTAAATGAGCATAGTAATAAAAAGCGTGTAGAGTATATGTTTTCACATTTGACACTGTTGTATTATCATTCGTAATCTAATATAAAGACATTCAGAGCTGCTAGAGTTGGTTATGTTTATTAAAGGTGTGCAACGACATTGTTAGGAGCGGTATTAATGTTTTCTTTGCTAGAATAAGGACCGCTCATACTGTTTCACCACTGTTGCTTTTTTTTTTTCGGAGATTTCCAAGCTAGTACTGATATTTTAACACCGCCAGACACTTAAACTTGGAGAGAAAAGGTTACAAAAAATGAAATATAACTGACAAAACGTCGGTGTTAAAATACCCCCCATCAGCCTGGGAGAGAAAAAAAAAAGCAACGAAAATGTTCCTCTTGGCGGAAGTGTCCTCATCAGGTCACAGATAATCTAATGATGAGAGCCAAAATTAAAACACCGACAAGAATCTTTACTAACCTACCTGACTTAGCTTGTATTTTTATATACTTGTCATCAATATATCAATCATATATAAGGAGTGCTCACTCAGTTCCTTAGTCGTTGTTCGAATTGTTATTGACATTCTTTATATTACAAATCTACATACAATTAAAAAACGGTATACAGCATTGTTCACCTACATGTTTAAAGAAGTATACATTGAATAAACCAAACATAACAAAACAGAAAAAAAAAAGAATATTGTAGTATTGTTTTTATCACTCTTTTCTCAACTCTTAACACACAAAGCATAATCACACATATCAATAATGACTACTGATAACCTAAATTCTGCCTTAACCTTCAAACATCTATTTTCAGAAGAATGTTTATCCAGAGGAGAATCACCTATCAAAACGACAATGAAATACTTTTTGGATCCTGAATTCCATTTTCTGGGTGCTGGTATGCCCCCTCTAGAACTATTTGCGTTTCAAAACTTTGGCTTCAAATCTCTAGACTTAAGAAAATACACTTTCAATGAAATCCAGGATGTTATATTAAACCAAAACGACAACTTCGAAGACTATATAAACGGAAACATCATTGAGGATGAGTTGGACTCCGATGTCCTTATAGAAAGAGCGCTTCAGTACGGTAACTCTAGAGGGCACCCATCATTGTTGAGCTTTCTAAAGCTTCATATCTGCAACACCTTTAAGCCTGTTTACAAAGATTGGGATATTTTGGTCAATAATGGTTCCACTTACGGTTTGGAATCACTGTTAAGAATCTTTTGTAATCGAAAGGATACCATTTTATTGGAAGATCTGTGCTACAGCTCAACCATTGAAGCCATTCAAGCTCAAGGAATCAACACTGTTCCAATCAAGATGGACTCCCGGGGTTTGGTTGTAGAGAATTTGGAATATAAGCTGAAGAATTGGGACACCCTTTATGGTGCTCTTCAGAAGCCTAAACTCATGTATCTAATTCCAAACGGCCACAATCCTAAAGGAGTCACTTTATGTGATCGCAGAAAGCTAAAAATATATCAGCTAATAAAAGAACACGACATCATCCTCATTGAGGACGATCCATACTTTTGGCTACAAATGCCAGAATACAAAAAACCTTCGTTCAAAGATAATGAAGTTGTTGATGAAAACAAACCGGAAAATGATATCAACACCAACCAAGACTTCTTGAACAAGCTGTCTCACAGTTTCCTGTCGATAGACACTGATGGCAGAGTCCTCAGATTGGAGTCTTTTTCTAAATACTTTGGTCCAGGTACCAGGCTGGGATATGTTGTGGGATCAAAGGAAATACTTGATAATGTTTGGAACTACCACGAGGTTTCTCTCCAGGCAAGCTCTGGAATCTCACAACTGATGGTCAACGGGCTGTTAAACAGATGGGGCCAAGACGGGTACTTGAACTGGTTCAAGAGACTAAGAGTTGTGTATACCCAAAAGAGAAACCTCTGTTTGAACTCCTTGTACAAGCACATCCAAAAATTCAACATCAGCGAATATGTAAAAGTGGAAGAGGCTCCTAAAGCCGGTATGTTTTTCATGATATACTTGAACATCAGCAAACATCCTCATTACAACCAAAAGCTGGTTGAGCTAGGAAAGGAAAAGGTTGTTGACTACTTTGAAAATCTATTCTTTGAGAAATTCATTCAATCGAAATTGCTATTAGCTAAAGGTAGTTGGTTCACAGTCAATGATCCCGGCCATAGTGTTGTTGACATCAGCAAATGTATGCTGAGAGGTACGTATGCCGCTGTGACTCCGGAAAAGATGGACAATGGATTGAGCATATTCGCTGACATTGTTAATCAAGAATTTAATAAATAACTTATTTATATTTAAACTACTTAATCATCTTCATTAAAGTTGAACAGTTTGATATTCGGCAAATCCTTGTATTTTTTCGCATATGACTTTGTATAAGATACATTTGATCTATCTAGCAGAACGTCTTTCTCTATCTTTGTGAACTCATCATGAAGCTCCCCATCTTCAAAGGTGAAATCGTATTTATAATAGTCCTCCTTGATTTCCTCAACATCATCCTTCAGCTTGTTTTTGTACGTGAAGTTCCCATTTTCAACTATGACTTCATTCATGTGGTTTTTCATGTGTATCTTTTCAAACTGAGATTGCTCATAACTGCTTCCACAGAACAATCTATAAACAGCAACATTTCTTGTTTGCCCTATTCTGTGGACTCTATCAATAGCTTGCTTGTCTATGCTAGGATTCCAGTCTGAATCATAAAGAATGATGGAGTCAGCCTTGGTCAGATTGATGCCCAATCCACCAGCTCTTGTTGATATCAGAAATACCTTGAACGGTGAGTTTGAGCTTTGAAACTCAGTGATATCCTGCTGACGAGCAATGCTTGCTGTGCTTCCTGTCAAAACCTTGTGCTCTATATTCTGAGTTTTTAAGTAATCAGCCATCAAGTCAATGTTTGTGATGAATTGTGTGAAAATTAAGACTTTGTGGTTGGAGTGTTTTGTCAACAGTGAAAGTAAAGAATCTAGTTTCTTTAGCTTGTTACCTTGATATTTCAAAAACACAGATTTATTTCTCATTTCTTTGTAACTATCATGATGGTAATACGGGTTGAATATAATAAATGGGTTGTTTATTATATGTCTCTTTTGCATTTGGACGTTGTTATTTATTGTTGATTTTGTTTGTGCGTATACAAACTTCTTGAATATATTAGTATCCAAAAGCTCAAACACATGCTTAAGTGTTTCATAATTACCAATAAAAGACATCATATCATACTCTATAAAGTCATAAAGCCTTAGGTACAGATACTTCAAGTATAGTATTAACGTGTTATTGTCATATTCTTTGACTAGATCTCTATTTACATCCATAAACAAACATGTCGAGTCAATCAATAAGTAAATTTTGTAATTATGGAAAGTGTTCTTCAGTAGTTGAGAGTACAATCTTCTTTGTCTAGGATCCAAAGAGCATCTAATCAAAAACTCTTTTTTCATGGGAAGCTCATTATTCAGAAACACATCCTTTTTCAATCTTCTTAGCACAAAGGGCTTCAAAATGACATGCAAGTTTGTAATCAGCTGCTTGTCAATCTGGTGGATGTCTGAGGAATCAAACCATTCATTGAACTTTTCATAATCACTGAATATGTTAGGCATTATGAAGTTCAGCAGACTCCACAACTCAATGAGGTTGTTTTGCAAGGGTGTTCCAGTTATCAGAATTTTATTGCTGTGCTTCAGATTCAATGAGTTCAAGCAGTTGATCAATTTACAATTTAAGTTTTTAAGTCTATGACCTTCATCAATGATCAGGTATCTTAGGGAATGATCAAGAGTTCTGAAATGATGGATGTCACTCATGATGATTTCGTATGTTGTCAACAAAACACCACTTCTATTTTGATTACTGAACAGACCTTTTTTTCTTTTACTACTTTGCCAAAAGTCATTTCTTATTTCCTTGGAGTAATACTTTAAGTATGGCAAATCAGGACAGAATTTCTTGACCTCATTGACCCAGTTGTCCAATGTTGTCAGTGGAACGACAACCAGAAAAATGTTTTCACTCTTGTTGTTTTTCATTTGCTCATTTTCGTATATGAAGCATAGCAGAAGCAATATTTGTAATGTTTTACCAAGTCCCATTTCATCAGACAAAATACCATTCAAGCCATTTATGTAGAGGGATAGCAACCACTCGTAGCCTTGTCTTTGATAGTCTTTTACTTTGATGCTTGGATCTAGAAGCCCAGGAATATCATACTTCCACTCATTTTCACTCCCGTGTTCATTCAACTGATTAGCTATGATGTTCGAGTATAGTTTACTTTGCTCGACAAAGTTATTCAAGGCATCAATTTTTTTGTTGATTTCCTCCTGAGATAATACATTTTTGGAAGGAGGATCTAAAGGCACGTCATCATTTTTACTAGTCTTGATTTTTTCCAATTCAAATTTTTGAAAGAAAATAGATTTACTTTTAATTTCTCTGTCTAGCACCTGAACGAAATCGTTGTATAGATTGCTGTTCGATAAATCCCCATTGAAGGATGGTATATCCCCTTCAACGGTCTGCTCTTCCTCTAATAATAGCACAAAGTCGCTGTCTGACTCTGATTCGTTGTAGTTTTTGCTCTGATTTATTATTCTTTTGCTTTTTCTTATAGTCATTGCTTGTCGTGTATTAATCTATGCTCATTTAGGTTACTGGGTCTTTTTGATCATTAATTTGGGAATGTAGACAGAATAGCAGTTCCACGAAACTTTTCTAATTTTCACAACTTTTCAAACGCGTTAGTAATTATTTTTTTTTTCCCCTAAATGGTCTGAATGATAATGAGTAGATCTACAGCTGTGAGCTTAAAAAAGCTCATCTAATGTAGAGATCATGAAGATAAGTATAAAATGATGGGCTCTCCTTAATTTGATAAGGCATATCTAATTTAAGTTATGTACCTCTATGGAATGATTATGTTATTCATATTGAAGAGTAAGAAAAGCATGTCTATATTCATTAATGAAATCATCGGATTTAGCTGTTCTGGTTGTTTTTTTTTTTTTTTTCCTGTTTTCTCTCTCGAAGATGTTTGTTTTTCTTAATTTATTTTACAGTGGGAGAAAAAAAAAAGAAGTGTATAACTTGTTAACATAAATGATGTTCTTTTATTTTTATCAAGCATAATCATACTGCAAGGTGTGTACCAAACCCACTCTCCCTGATGAACTCTAGCATGTCATACACTCAGCAGCTAAACAACATTAAAAGTATAGCTAACACATACTTGCAACAACAGACACAGCCTATAATAATTCCTGTGTTTGCCAAGTGGTTTGATATAAACAGCATCCATTCCATAGAAACAAACTATTTCAAAGAGTTCTTTTCTGAGTCCAGTTACAAGAACAAGGACATATACAAAAACACCAGAAATTTCATTGTTAACACATACAGACTGCACCCATATGAATACCTTACCATAACAGCCATCAGAAGAAATCTAAACCTGGATATCCAATCGATCATCAAGATTCATTCTTTCTTGGAAAAGTGGGGTATTATCAACTATCAAATAGATCCAAGAACAAAATCCTCCATATTAACTGCTGGCTACACAGGACACTATGAAGTTTTACTGGACACGCCAAGGGGACTGAAGAGCTTTGTGCCTGAAAATGCCAAAAAGGATGAAAGCAACTCAGAAGAAAAGTCAATCGGTTATAAGTTAGAATTACAAGAAAACAAACTGTGCAAAGCAGATGATTACCTATCAAATGATACGCCTGTTTCAAGTAAAATAAAGTACATTTGTCAAGTGTGCAGCAAGGACATAAACCATACCTTGTACCATAATTTAAGAGATAAATCCAACAACTTGTGTGTGACTTGTTTTTCCGAAGCCAAGTTTTTAACCATTTATTCATCATCAGACTTTTTGAAGTTGAACATCAATGAAGAGAATTTATGGGGTAGTTCAGACATATTTAGACTTTTGGAAGGTATTGAAATGTTTGAAAACGATTGGGACTTGATATCCAAGTACTGTCACAAGTCAAAGGAGGCCTGTGTTCTGAAATTTATCACTTTGCCAATTGAAGATGATCACTTGATTCAAGAAAGGAAGAAGAAAGTTTCTCAATCCAATGGTACCTTTGAAGACAGCGTTCTTGAAGCATTGAAAAATGGTCTTAGTGACGAAGACAAGAAAAAAATCATTGAAAATAGTAATTTGTACCTGAACAAATATTTAAATGAGTCCAATGTTCAGATCCAGCAATTGATTGTTAACAAATTGACCAGCTTGGATAACAAGATCCAAATATTAGATCATTTGGAAAACAAGTATTTAAGTGTTATCAAGGAGTACGAAGAATCCAAGAGTTTAATAACAAAGAGAGAAGAGAACCTATTAAAGATGGTCAATCAAATAAACAGTAAGCTTGATAAAGAACATCAAATAGATATCCATGCCCTGGATGAAAGCTCAGAGCAAGAAACACTTGAGAATGGCTTGGTCATTGAAAAGGTTGAGCTGAATGAGCAATCTGAGAATCAACAGAAAATGGATGTTGTTGAAGAGAAGGAAGAGATTGTGGAAAATCCAAATAAAACTAAGGAATATAAGCTTTGGGCTTTGTAATGTATATACTTTCGTAACTTTTTAAATATCAAGGTATTTGTTCAACTAGAGTTGAAGTATTCCTTTGTTGATATATTTGATTTTTAAAGAAAAAAAAAATTGTTCTTTGCAGCTTTTTTCTTTTTTTTCTTCAAACCTTCAAGTTAACTTTCGAATAAAAATAAAACCTGTTTCTACTTGTTAAACCAAAGACCAAGAATCATTTAAATAATGTTCAAGCAAACAAATACTCTTCTCTTAAAGTCAACTCCTACATTTAGAGCAGGCCATGCTAAATGGCAAAACATCATGCATAGAAAAAGTGCACAAGACAAGATCAAGGGAGCAAACTCAATGAAGTACGTTCAAATGGTAACCATGGCCATCAAGGAAAACAACAATGACTTTAATGTTGGCACAAACAGTGAATTGAAGAGCATTATGGAAAGAGCTTCTCAAGCCAATGTTCCGAAGAAGATCTTACTGAATGTTATAGATAAATTCAAGAGTAAAGATGCCAGCAAGAATGAGTACAAGCAGTGTATCTTCCCAGTGATTGGTAAAAACGGTGTCTCTGTTATATACGACATCTTCACCGATAACCCACTGAGTGTGAAGACAGGAATAGCAACCGCAGTGAAGATGCTCGATGGTAGTGTCAACACACAAGCATTGCATTTCTTTGAAAAAAGAGGAGAAATCATGCTGGGATATATAGGGAAGGATCTGGAAAAAATGGATGATGCTCAGTCAGAGGTTTTCCTTGAAGACTTCACCATGTCCTTAATAGAAAACGACATAGAGTTTGAGGATGTAGATTATGCAGTCCATGATAACAATGTCCTGTCATTGAAGGTTATTTGCACAGATGACACAGTCCATAAATCTTTTAAGCAATTGAAGGAAATCCAAGATGCCTTGAGCTGCAAAGTGTTGAGTTGGGATGTCATTTACAATCCAACAGAAATCATACAAATTAATGAAAATGAAAATAAATCCTTGCTGAAGGCTGCCAGAAGATGTCTAAAGGCTAGTGAAGACATTCCTGACCTAAAGGCTATGTATGTCAATTTCAAAGTTGAAGATGACTGATTGTGGATAGCAAACCATTGACAAGGCTAAAATAATTTTGTAGATAAAAAAAATCATGATTCTTAAATAAAGGTGTTAAATTCTTTTCGTTTTTTTTTTTTTTTTAAACTTTGTATATAATATATAAGTATCTTCATTCTACTTGAAGAGAAAAAGAAAGAAGAACACTATCTTGAAGACATTGAATATGTTTGGTTGGTTTTATATTTTCTCACTTTCATTATAATTTAGTTGGCTTCTTTGAAAGTATCTTTGTTGTGGATGTCAATGACCTCAGTCTTTGAATCTAAGTCTACAACGTCACCCAACAAAGATTGGTTAGGGTTATTGATGATTCTTAAACCTTCATCGTATCTCAACTTCTTGTATGAGAAGTAGGTTAGAGAACATAAAGCAACAGCACAGGCTGTGAATAATGGAGCTAGTTCCATAGGCAATGGGGCTTTATTCTTCTTTGATTCTTGTAAAAGTCTAAAAGTTGGTCTGAACATTGTGTTTGAGTATATGTGTGATGGTTTGTAACGGTGTTGTTATATACCTCTCTAATGTACCAATAAACTTCTGTATTTAAAAAACAAAAACGAACTGGCAAGAGAAAAATGAAATCTCAAAGAATTTGTGCGGAAATTACCACAGTCCAAAAAAAACAAAACAAAACAAAAAAAATTTTTCCTCCCAATCACTTCATTAGCGTGAAGATCCATCAATAGTGAACAGCTATAAGTATTATCATTGATGATTCACTCAGAAAAAGAAGTGTTTCAAGTTGCAAGCATTATCAGCTTTCTTCTCTATTCAATGACGATTAAATAAGAAGTTATATACAAATTAATTATGGTAACATAAAAGGAATACAGAATAATGTGAGCTTCACTTGTATAAGAGTTTTTTTTTTTTTTTTGATAAGAGTCACGTGCTTAACGCAGCCACAAAATATGATTGGTTTATCTCAGATAATTAGTTACCAATTCGTAAACCCACCACTGGATTGCTGTAGCAGGTATAACCTTCATCAAATTCGGGGCCAATCCCTTGTACAGCCCATGCACACCCTCTCTAGCAAATATTTTTCTTAGTGCATCCACAATTCCCGTGTAATCATACCTTACCACTTGTCCAGGCATGTTGATTATTTGAAATCTTCTTCTTAGTAGATCAAACGGGTATATTATTATTTGAGCAAAAGATCCTGCTAATGCTCCGAATGTCAGTTTATGTATGCTTGTGAAGCTTTCCATGCCGTAGATTTGTGTATAGTAGAACTTCATACCCTCGTAGAAATTGAAATTTAGCACCACAAACGGTACAACTCCACACAAAGTAGGCCACATTCCCCGATAAAATCCTAAAAACCCTCCTTCCTTGTGATATATACTTTTTACCATTTGCATTAATGAGGTTTCCTCATGTTTCATGCCCTGGATTGTTAGCCTTGATTTCAATAAGTCCATTGGGTATGTGGCAATAACACAAGAGGAGCCTGAAATAAACCCACCAACCACTCTATCTATATTCTCTATTTCCTCTTGTCCACCATTCAACTTATAATTTTTGTATCCTTGGAATGCGAAATATTGAATCGACATGTATGGAAAAACACGCAGGCAATTCATCCCATTTCCTCTAAATAGCCCCTTGACACCTTCCATCTTGTAAAAGTCTAAGATCATCCTGAGAGTTGAGTTGCTGTTTTTGCTAGTATCGATTTGAAGCAGTATTTTTGCTCTCTCCATGGGCGAGGTCATTGTTCTTGATGTGACCCCTGCTACACCACCTGCTAGCAGCGACTTCCAAATTGCAAGTTGAGCAGTATCCTTGTTGTTCATATCAACGGCACTGACTGCTAATTTCTTATTTCAGATAATTGGTTTCTTGGTATAGATCATGATGTGCAACTGAAAAAACAAATCCATTTTGAGAATAAACGTTGAACGTCATCTGAAAAAAAAAAAAAAAAAAAGCTTTTAAAGGATGTCGTATTACACATGTTTCACGTGAGGCATCCCAAATCATAATTATTCTCGTTATTTAAAGATGAAAGTAAATGTAATTAAATCAATATTTGGCACTAATAAGTGTCATCAACGTCAGTTTTAAAGATTTTGTCCTTGAGACATTGTTCTCTTCATCTATCACCTCATAGTCTTGATCATGGACAAATTTTCTTATAGTGTTCACTGATGGTGACTCTGGAGATCCATTTTCATTCTCTATCTCACTATTCTTATACTTCATATATTCGTTCAAGTGTATGATTTTCAGACCTATTAGAGCAATAAGACTAACCAGTAGCAATACACTAGCATAAATAATGAAACTTACGAAGTTCGTCTTTTTAGACTCTCCAATTATTACTCCGGAAATCGGTATACCTGCCAAAAACCCAAGACCAACAACAAAATAAATGGTGCTGTATTTCTTCCCAAAGTCATAATAAGTAGAGACAATGCTAACTATTGATGGACATAAAGACATGAAAACGCCATAGTTGAACCCCCAAAACAAACTGAATACATACATGATTCTAGGAAACCCATCAGAGATGCCCAGCCAGAATACTAGATTCAAAAAGAGCATAAAAAAGCTGGCTGCGATCAAGCAGTTTATTTTGCCTACCTTGTCAGCTACAAAAATGCCTGCACTGCACCCACCTATAAGCGTCCCTACATTCAAAACAGTGATCATATTGAAACTCTCAGAATCATCAAAGTTCAAAATAGTAGAACAATAGGATGTCAAGTATAACAACAAAACAGCAGTGCTGACTTCACCTGCAGTGATACTTATGGAAACAAGCATAAACTTCTTATCTCTAATTAGACTTATGTAATCAAAGGACTCTTTGAAGTATATAGACCAGAAATTCTCATGTGGCTGAAGCTTTCTCCGTAACTCCTTTCTGTCTTTGCACAACACCAGGCACAATCCCAGCTGAGCCAGCAGTAAGCCCGATATGATGAAGTTTGTGTTTTGATATCCTATTTGATCAAATCCCTTCTGTAGAATTACAGGGTAAATAATACCCACTATTATGGCCCCAGCTATAGCACAACTGTTAGCAAAGGTTCTTTTAACAAAGAAATTGTCAGTCAAGCAACCTAAAATGGGTGGTATCAATATACCACCGCCCAATCCTAGCAGGACAAAGCATGTCATTATTTCCCCATAACCATGCACAAATGGTAGCATGCAAAGCCCTGCACACAGTGGAATTGCTAGAAGCTTGTTGAACCCTGAAATATCAAAGTAAAGCCCGCTGAGAATGTTACCAGCAACAATGAAAAAGTAGTATACAGAGAAAATCCATGATATTGCAAATGTTGAGAACGAGGCTAGCTGGTGCTGGGAAAAGTAGTCCTGGTAAGTCCCACAAATGAAAAAGATACCCCACGAAGAAGAGATTCCAAAAAAACACCCCAGAAGAATCGTATAGTTGTTTTCCTGATACTCTATAGTTGAAAGTGGCTCGGAATCTGACATTATATTAGGCTGATGATGGTTTTTCTAAATTTTTTCAATGGAGGAAATCTTGTTTCTTGATCTTGAGCTCATGTGCAATTAACGCCATGAGGTTGAACCGTTTTGTTTTAATAAAAAAAAAATATAAACATGTATTAAAAGAGAACACGGCGGAGTTAAATCAGAAAGTGCGGCTGCATGTTAATTATTTTTGCCTAATATATATCTAAAATAGCCTAAACTTTGCTTATGTATCCCAAGTAAACAACCCCAGCTGTCATTAATAGCTTCTTAATGCTGTTTGGCTGTCTTGTCTCAGGTAGGATCTTGTTGAAGACCAAAAACATGGTGAAACCAATTTGGAATGTCAGCAAGAACAAGTCGTAGTCCATGGTTTTCAAGCCTTCAAGGACTTTCGAGTAGAAATTAGATGGCACAGATGTCTCAATAGGACCGTACTTTCTCTTGATGTCAAACAAGCTGCAGAAAAAATTGGCCCATGTTTGGTCTCTGCTATAGATGCTTTTGAAGTGTGAGGTTTCGCTGATTTTCTTAGGAATTGGAATGTTCTTGTTCATCTTTGATGAGTGTTTGATGAAAGCTCCAAGCAATGTTCCCAAATTACTCAAGAAGAGCTGAACAGTAAATTGCAAAGGTGTTGCCTTGTTGATCATGTAAACACTGTCAATCAATACATGGGACACGTATTGGATGGACCAGACTGCCAAAAACTTCTTATAATCCTGGATTTGTTGCTTTTCAAAAATAGTGTATAGGGAAATTCCGGAGTTGATGTTCAAAACAAAGTCGTTGACCACATTTAAGATGATGAATTTGATGTTCTCGATGTTTACCGAGTTGTTGTACTTTGGAATTTCAATAACCAAATCCTCTTCTTCATCATCGTCCACCAAAAATTCATCATCCTCTTCGGACTCCTCTTCCTCAGGGTCAGCTTCTCCATCTTCTTCATCTTGGAAAGTTGTGGCACTAAAGCTTCTGATAATGTTACCTTCGCTGTCAATATCTAGCTCAATCCCAACACTTTTAATGTCATCATTTTCCTTCAATCTTTGATCTATGAAGTGCAAAAAGTCTTCAACTTCAGATCTTTCAAAATCACCAGATTCGTGTGAATGCGTATGTTCAGAGGTCAATCCAAACATCTTCATTAAAGTGATGTTCAGTAATCTGTCAAATATGTAAAAAGAGGCGTATGAGAACATGATCTTCTTGGTTAAGACAGCAACGTTGTTGATGGTGTTTTTGTTTACAAACTCAGTGTTTTTGGAAATTGGAGCTACTTGCAATAGCTTAAACTGTGCCAACCAGCCAAACACACCATCGAGGTTCAGCAATCTAATTTTTTCACTCTTCTTGGTGTTCATGTTGATAGCATGTACAAACAAAGCATAGAAAAGTTCTAGAAATAGCTCCTTGATAAACCCAGTAAGAATAAAGAAATTGAAGAAGTTCTCAAAGTCAAAGTCATCAAAAACTGTAACCTTTATGAAATTCATGACCAGTCCAATTATGTTGAAATGGTTTTTGTCTTCAAGAAGCTTGTCCTCATACTCAAAGTCTTTTAGGTATCCAAACCTGTTCATGAATGATATGTATGCGCTGTTTAACTTGTTCTTCACCTTAGTTAGAATAGCCTTGATGGAAATGAACTTTAGAAACAAGGCCAAAAGTGATACCAGTAAGATATCGAATACAATTGTGCTGTAAAAGTAGTTTTCATTAACTACTTGATAGATATTTTTCAGGACAGTTGCATCGTGAAATTTAGAAATCATTTTGTTGGCTGGTTTGATATCTTTGGTTAAGGCGTCTTTAGATGCTTTCAAAGTTTGTTGAATATCATGTAGATCATGAACATCGTGATGTCCATGAGCACTGATAACTTTGGCAATAGCATAGATTTGTAATAATATACTTATAGCAATCATGTTTGTTTATTTGGTGGTGTATTGGATGTATAATTTGGATACAGAAAGTTATAAAATTAACCATGCCTAGGAAATATTAGGGGAAACATGAAGAGTTTATCTCTCATTTTTCCTTTTTTTTTTGTTTACGTAGAGCTAGATTTTGGTAGAGAGTAAAGTGCTCCCCCAAAAAAAAATCAAAAAAATAGAGAGAAATCATATAGGGGGCTGTTTAATTGTATAACTAATCTAAAGAATTAAACATGATGTACTTGAATTTGCAAAGGGCTTATCTAAATGATTGTACTTGATATATGGGTTTTTGCACATTTGGATTCAAATAGTACATCACATTTTATTTGGAAAGCTATACATCCAAACACAACAAATTATTATTATTTTTTACTGTCATTCTCGTGATTAGCAGATAAGAGCTCGCTACCAAATCAAAAAGACGCTGTTAATGGTGTTATTTGTTTAATGATCACTTTAGTAACAATGATTGACGCTTTTCATCGAAAGTCATAAACTTAATCAAATCATTATCAAAGACATTACTTTTTCTTTTATATATGTATAACAGTACACAGTTGTTGCAAGATTTCCAGAGAAAGTTTGAATTTTTATCATAATTGCATAAAATTTAGCCTGCTTTTTTTTTTTTTGGCACTAAAAATGAATATATCAGGCTAATAAGTCTCGCTGATAACAATCCAAAATATCTTTCTTTTTTTTTAAAAAAAAAACAGAAAAAAAAATTTACACAAATTCTTCTTTTCAGATTCTAAATTGCTAATCCATTTTCCATATTTTCATCATTCGAAGCTTATGAATTAACAAGATGTATAAAGTATGCCTATGAGTTTTTCAAAAAAGCAACTGCAATGTCATAAAACCCCACCCAAATTAAAGCTAGATAGAGTATGAACCCAGATGAACCAAATAATACAAAATGCAAAAACACTAGGAAAAGAAAGATTCTGTCATGTTTCAGATGCCGATACCTCAGAAACAAATGTGACAGGACAAAGCCCATGTGCGGTAGATGTGCTCAAGTCAATGCTAAGTGCGAGTACATGTCTGACAACGGATCAAGGGAGGAATATATCACTCATCTGAAGAAAACTAGGTACAAGGACAATAGGGTTATGATGGATGATGAGCACACACAGAAAAAAGTCAGATTTGATCTTCCTGAAAGAGAGCCAAATGGTGCTACCAAGGTCTTGGACAAGCAGATATCTAAGTTAATATACAAAACTGCTATGGACCTCAAGGCTCCGTTGAAAAAAGACAACCTATCGTACATATCCATTCTTGACAAGGCCATCAATGAACCCCCCTCAAATGAAGAAACAGAAAAAAGCCTTTCCTTGAGATACACAGACAAGGTGTTTGGTAATGGTATTAAAACTGCCAACAAGCTTTTTGTCAAAAATAAAACACCGGGCTCGGAAGAGCCACTTGAATTTCAAGTCACAGCACAGTCCTCGCTGAGTCTGGATCAAATTTATCTTCGCATCTTGCCATTCAAAATTGGACTTCTTTGGAGAGAAATGGCTCTTGACTACTATCACGAGATCGACTTTAAAAAGTATCATAGACTATCCTTGGGAAAACCTTCGGATGCAAAGCTCTTGGCTAAATGGAACGTTGCTGAGCAAAATCTATTTGATGAACTGCTACACGCCCTGCCCAGAGAATTTGATGTTTTCAAATCAATTGTGTTTGAGTACTTCAGGATTGATCTACACAAATCCTTTCCGTTTTTGAATGAAAATGACATCAAGGGGAAGTTTCATGATATTTTCAAGTTTGATAAAGAGACAGGTCTGTTGAATGAAATCATTCTTGAAGAGAACCAAGACCAGTATTACCTGGGTATTATCATTTTGTTATTTCAGCTGATGATTGATCCGGAAATCTATTATGCCCCTGTGTTTGAGAAGATTGATGATATTGTAAGCGATGTAAAAATAGAAAGATTCAAAAATGGATACTTAAAGTGTCAGCACTACCTCCTGATATTATTTAGAAACGAAATGCAGTTCCAGGCAACTTACTTTACAAACAAAAAAGTGGTCAATGATTTACTGAGCTGGGCTCAGGAAATTGAAAAGTCCTTCAAGGACAACGAAGCCTTGGATGCACACGACCAAGAGATCATCAATAATGTTTGGTACTGGATTACGTACTTTGAAGTATTGGCTTATATTGAGCTGGGAATTTCACCAAAGTTCAACTACCACTTTATAAATGACAAACCTGTGAGCTATTGTGAACGAGGACGGGTGTCGCTGATGAAGAAACTGTCCTTTTTGGTTGGGAAAATAGCACTGGCCTGTGGAAATCCGTCTTTCAATCCCGACATAGACTATCTTTGTTCAGAGATAGATAAGTTCATAGACAGAAACTTAGCACCACTGTGTTATTACATGGACACAGAAAAATGTAAAAAAGTGGACACCTTTGATTTTGATATTCTGAATCCATTGCTGACTTTAAAATTGTCTCTTTGGAGCTACCGATATGCACTGACAACTGAGGAATCAGAGTATGAGTACTTTAAAAACAAGCTGTGTGGTCTATGCTATGTTGCTAGAACAGTGTTTTACACACAACAAAGTAAGATCATGTCCATTGTCAAGTGTATGGATACGAAAAGCACCTACAATTTTGACAAGAAGTTGGAAAGCTTGAAAAAACATGAAAGGTTATGCGAAAATAAAGACCGGCCATCCTGGATCCCCCAGATGATTGGACCAAACTTTATGATGTTTTGCAGTGATGTGATGCATGAAAGGGCAGTTAGTTTGATAGAGTTCGTGGCATTCTTATCTTTAAGAGATCATTACAACTCGGAAAACAGAGTTCCACTTCATCGACAAGATTCAGATGACTTCTTAACAAATCTTAATGCAGAATTTATAAACTTCGGTTTGGGAAAGACAAAGAGCTTTGATTTGAGTTATTCACCTATGGATTTTGTTTTGTTACATGATAAGTGGGTTCATTTAAGAGTAGAAAAGGCTTTCAAAATGCCGAGAAGAATAAGTCATCCAGGGTTTTTATTGTTGGAGTTTGCTTGTATCATGAAAGAAATTTTTGAAAAGGTTACAGTCAAGAACAATGAGAAATTCACATACGATCTTTTACTGGAGGCTTATGAAAGTCTTAAAGCAGAGAAGAAAAAGAAATCAGAAAGGGGTTTGGAGACTTCTTCCAATGTGGATGCTAAGAGAGAGGATATGACAAGTGAACTGTTGCTTACTTCAGATACGTTGGACTTGAATGATTTGTGGCTGGACATGGAGGACACCGAGATGATGGATTTCATGAAGTTGTTGAAATAAGGCGGCGATGTTGTCTAAAATTACATAAAAATGGGTTTAGGAGAAGGTTACATGAAGTTAAACCCAGTATCGATTTTTTTTTTTTTTTGAACACGCTTATCTCCTTAACTGCGCCATATACTTTTAAAAGAAAGAAAATTTACTTTCAATTTAAGTACAATCCTATTTATTACATGTATTCAGATGTAACCACACAGCACTTAATCAATCATTGAGTACAATATATATATATTAATTTGAAGCTGTTTCAGAGGGTTTAAAATTATAGAATTACTTTAGAGATTCTCTCGACAAGGGTTGGCTTAAATTTTCAAAAATAAACTGACACATTTCATTTTTTTAAATCAGCATTACTACTAATATCTTTATTTTGCCATATAACAAGAAAGAAAAGAAAACAAAGAAGGCAAGTGGCAATCTACCCCCAATTATAGTCTTACAGCACTGAAATGATCTCCACAAATAAAACAACAAAAAAGAAGAGAAACAGAAAGTTTCTCTCGTGCTTCACATGCAGATCGCTCAGACAGAAATGCGACAGGAAGCTACCGAGCTGCTCACGATGTATTTTCAAGGGAATCAAAGACTGCAAGTACATGACTGATGACATGGACAAGAATGACTATGCCAAGCATTTGGTGAAGCATGGCTTGTCGGATGCTAGGATTGAAAAAACACTCATTGGAAAAGTTACGCAACCTTATGTGACCTCACTGAACACTGAGGTTGATGGATTAGCTAAGAAGCCCAGCTCCTTGATCTTCACTCAAAAAAAGGTTGCGTTTGTTTTACCTGAACCCATAGGTCAAAAAAAAATTATCAATAAAAGCAACCAATACTCAGCAAAACGGTATGTGTTCAACAAAGCCAGTGAATCTGGGCCAGGGGTTATAAATGAAAATAGGAACTCCTTTGAGAATGTGTCCACATGCCTGGTGGTTCAACCCACATCAGCTGACAGGGAAATAAAGGCTATAAATGGCTTAGAAAGACAGATTCACGGAGGCAGTGATTCAATGTTGAAGACCATGGGTATCAACAAATCGAGCTCCAAGTTTGAGAATGAGATGTTTGAAAATGACATGGGAATCAAGAATGATTTGTATATGAGCTATCCAGCAAGAAATGGGTCCCTGTCGGTTTGTAAATACGAAGTGTCTGCTGTGTCGGTTGTGTGTATGATTCAGGTACTGAACCGAGTCTTTGAGCCCAAAATCTGGAATGTTTGGAGATTCATGACCATGGACTTCATACAGAGCATAGATCCCCATGTCTATAAACGCTTGGAGTTCACCAAACTCAAGAAAAGATCAAAGTTCGAAAGGGTATGGACTGGTGAACGTAGCGAAAACCTACTGGAAAAGTTACTCAAATGTATTCCACGAAATTTGGATACAGTTTCAAACATCGTCATGTGTTATTTTGATACGGATCTCCATAAGATGTTTGACGTAATTTCTCAAAGAGTTATAAAGCAAAAGCTCAAGCAAATATTTGTGACTGACGAGAATAACAATATAGTTAAAATCCAACTGCTAAGATTTGAGAACCAGTACTACTTGGGGATTATCATCACAATTTTTACAATGATGGTTGATCCAGAGCTATACTACCATGATGTTTTCAAAGAAATTGATAAGCTAATATTGAGCATGACCTTTGACAATATGAAATATGCTCTTGTAAAGTGTCAATACTTTTTGATTGTTTTTGCGAAAAATCAACTACACTACAAAAGCACCTTTTTAAAGGATGCAAGCAGTGTTGGAGACCTAGTCAGTTGGGCCTTTCAGGTGGATTTTTTGAATCTTATAAAAAATAAGGAATCTTTAAACTCATCGCATAAAGACATAGAAAAGATGAAAAAAATCTGGTACATGCTGCTTTACATTGAAACTCTGTTGTATTTGGAAGCTGGTAGACCCTTGAGGTTCAGAATCAATATGTCTGAACAAAGTCATATTGACACTGATGCTGAAGGAATCTTTGGATTGCTGAACAAATACTCTCTCTTTATGAGAAAGCTGATATTGTGTGTGGAAAACCCATACAACGAAGTTGATCTATGTTACTTAATTTCTAAAATTGATGAATTTACAAGTAAAAATTTGTCGGATTTGGCAATCTATTTGGATATCAGATCCAAAAAAAATATTAATGTGGAAGAGTTCATGGTTTTGAATCCGTTGATGAGCTTCAAGGTATCATTGATGTGTCACAAGTATTCCTTACTGCCCAAGGAAATGAAAAAGACATACAGAGACGAGTTACTTGGAGTGCTGTTTGCTTCAAGAAGAGTTCAAATGTGTCAGCAAAACATGTGTTTGTCCAAGGCAAGAGAGTATGAGGAGCAAAATGATATCAGTGGAGAGTATGCATTGACATGTCAAATAGATCAACACTTGAAGGTAGATGAGATTTTGCCCGATAACAAGCATAGGCCCCAATGGCTTTACAAATACATCCTCCCTATTTACGGATTGTCAGCTGAAGATGAACTCTCAGACAAGGCGGTAACAATAACAGAAGCCATTGCTTTGGAGATGATGAGTGAGGACATAACCAATGGAGTGTTCAATAACCAAGCCAGTATGGGATTGGAGGATTTGGAAAACTTGGCGGTAAGTTTTATTAATAAGGGATTTCTCAACAATGGCAACGTTAGGATCAGAGGATATACCTTTTATGACTTGTTGATACTGGACAAGACTTGGATTGAGAAGGTTGATCACTTTTCCAAATTGCTTCCAACAAGGGTATCCTTTCCACTGTGTTACAGCTTGGCATTGGTGCTGAAGTTGCTGGTGACCATAGACATATGCATGGACAACAAAGAAGAAATTAAAACATTTGAGGATTTTATCACGAAGTTTGAAACAATAACCATACGAAGACAGGGCGAGAGTGGTGCTAGCACTGGAATAAGCAGTGCGGTTGTGACTGATTACACCACTGATCACGAGTCCGTTGGAAGACGCAGTAGGGCATCAAGCAGCAACAGTCTTTGGGCTTCATTGAGCTTGACCAATTCAAAAGCCAACTCAGAAATCCAAGTCAAGGCTGAAGATGAATACGGGCTAAACTCAGAAATACTGCTGGGATCGCTGCCAACCACACCAGGAATACATATTGGTAATAGCAGTGAAGGAATCTTCTTCCAGACCAATCCCTCCACACCTAGGTATACAGATATAGACTTAGAAGAGATGGGTCTAGATAACTTTGAGTTTAATACTTTTATGAAACTTTTCAATTAATGTGCTCACTTTGTGTCAGTTATATGGGTGAAAATTTTATTTATTTTTTGTTCAGTGATATATTTCCTTAATAGGAAACACTTTTATTAAATAAGCGCCTATTTACAAACAGCAGCAAAAAGATTCTTCAGTCAAAATTTCTCACTGAGGAAAAGTGTTTTGTTGTCGAGTTTTTATTAAAGGTTTTGTCATAAAAATTAAGCACAACAATATCTACATTTGAAATGAAAAGCTATTATGATAATAAATGTTGGATAAGTATTTTATAGGCAGTTTTCAGTTTCGTATAAGTTAAGTTTATGTTTGTATTATTGTTTATTTATAAAGATAAATGAATGATATGCTTTATAGACTGAACTAAAATATGCTTGATTATGTCTCTTGGTTATGTTTTTAATACTGCTGTAACTAAGTTTGATCAGCACTTAAGAAGACACCTTTTTATTTATTTTAGAATTTACCAAAGACTAATTCTCCAAAAGAAAAATGTCCATTTGCATCTCTTCTCGGTGTTTTATGAATACCATACAGAGTCATAATAGAGTATATAAGGGTTTTAAGAACACATTCAAAAAAAGGAAGTAGCAGTTGTCTCATTGTGATGTTTTTTATAGTCATTTACTGTATGTGTTGTTTGCCAATCTGGTAAAAGATGAATGAAAGTAGAGTGTTTTGTGTGTTGAGTTTGAACATGTGATCTACACGTGTATTTATTTAATTTTTTTCTGTCACTGTTTTTTTTTTTTTTTAGATATATTTGTTGGTTAGCGGAGATAAAAAATCTAACAAAATAATGAAAATTTTTTGTGTGTGGTTTTTTAATTTTTTTTTTTCATTTTTTTTTATTTTTTGAAAATGATTTGTAGGATTTAAAGAATTCGTTTAAGTCCTACAATTGTTGTTGTTTTTAAATAAAAAAAACAAACAATATTAATAATATTGTAGGATTTAACAACTTACTATATTATACTTCTTACCTTTTTTTTTTCTTCTTGCAGAAAGAAGAAAAAAAAAAAAAAAAAGGTATACATCCAGTGTCTATAGGAGATAATCAATATACTAAATCAAAGAGAGCTATGTCTACTGAAACAGAGAAAAAAACCAATGACGAGAACATCGTCTTCAACAACTTCATCAACGAGGATGTTGAAAACGAAACCAAAAACAACGAAAAAACTGCTGAAGACAGAGAAAACTTCATTGACTCCGCCATCAAAGTAGCTACAGAATCTACAACCATCGAAAATGACAAGCCACAAAAAGGTCATGAAGAGACTAAAGAAGCTTCTGTTGAAGCCGCCGTTGATGCAAACGTTATTGATGCCATTGAGGAAGCTGCTGAAAATGCCTCCGATCCACCGGCCAAGAAAGCCAAGCTTTCTGGACCTTCATCCACTGATGTCTCTCAAAAAGTGACAAAGGAGTCTAGTTCATCAGATGATGGTAATAAAAAGAAAAGAAATAGAAAGGTTTTGTCGTGCCAGAAATGTAGAAAGGATAAACAAGCCTGTAGCAGAGTCTACCCATGTACAAGATGCACCAAGAAGGACTTTCAATGTCAATTTATTGACAATATCACAAAGCAAGAATTCTATCCTAAGGCGGATGATCTTCCAAAGGCTAATCCATCATTAAGTAAAAAGAAAAAGACAGAGGAAGAAAAGTCCATTGAGGAAGAAAAAGAAGAAGAAAATCCGGTAAGCACTGAAATCGACAAGGAAACTGCCGAAGCTGTTCGAG
Source organism: Hanseniaspora lachancei (assembly GCA_030567275.1). Taxonomy (NCBI): domain Eukaryota; kingdom Fungi; phylum Ascomycota; class Saccharomycetes; order Saccharomycodales; family Saccharomycodaceae; genus Hanseniaspora; species Hanseniaspora lachancei. The sequence goes on along the minus strand of JAJLRX010000254.1, from coordinate 2,549 downwards.
CTGCATCTGCTGTTGTTGAAGCCGATGGTGAAAATAAAGAAGCCAAGGACCCAGAGCAAGATACTAAAGAAGAAGAAGACAAGGACCAAATTGACTCTGAACTGAAACAAGAATAATCATTGGTGCCCAGTCTATGATGTACTTCTATAATTCAAATGGAAGAAAAACTTAGTTTTGCTATTTGCTTCTTTTTTTTATTTTTATTTCGCTAGGATCTGTATATAAATATTGTGCCATTTGTATCTAGATAATTAGGAAAGATAGTTTATCATGAATATTATCACTATGAAGAAGTTATACTTAATCAATATCTTGTATTTACATTAATTCTATCTGCTATAATTCAATATCGGATTGTATTTTGTATTATTTAACTTCTTTTTTTTTTGGAGGGGTAAATACAGTGTAGCGCAAAAGCGCTACTTATATTTTATTTTTTTTTCTCACAGTGGTTGTAAATTTGACATTATTTCTGTACGCTATCCTTGGAATTAGTTTTCTTGTGAGGAAATAATTAACAACCATAAACAACTGAAGTAATAAAACGATGTCTAGCGCAAGCAAAAGAACACTTGTTGCCGTTATTGGTGACGAAGACACAACCACCGGCTTTGTTTTAGCTGGTGTCGGGGCTGTTCCTGAAGGTATTGACAGTGAAAACACACATATTGACGATCACACTAAACAAGTTGATGTAACCAGCGGAAAGAACTTCTACATATACGATGAAAACAAAAACTCTGTTGATGATCTGTTGCAGGTTTTTGATACATTCACCAACAAGAGAAAGGACATTGCTCTGATCCTGATCAACCAACATATTGCCAGCAAAATCAGACCACAATTGGACGCTTTCACAGATCCCTTCCCTGCTGTTCTCGAAATCCCATCCAAAGACCATCCTTATGATCCTGAGCAAGATAGTGTTTTAAAGAAAGTCAAGAAATTGATGGGTGAGTAAGTTATAGTTACTGCTTTGTTTTTCGTACACTTTTTTTTTTTGTTTGGGATAAACAAAACCATATAGATATTTTAAGAACCAATTTTCACTTAAAGAATATATACTGATTGATAAAGCTATTTCTTTTTCTTATTGTTTTTCTTCTTCTTGCCCTTGCTTTTTCTGGATTGTGTCGATACCGGAGTTAATGACTGTGATGCTGAATTTTCTGTAGATATTGGGAGTGTCAGATCATTGTTTGCTTCAGGCAGGTCAATGTTAGTGCCTGTTTCTGCTATTTTATCTGCATGCTCTGTGTCTACTTGATTGAGGGAGTCTGTTTCTGATTCTTCCGGTTTGCTTCCTGCGACTTCATCTGCAGGTGTATCCTCATCTACTTTTGGAATCTCGACTTCTGCTTTTGGAATCTCATCTTCTACTTTTGAAATCTCGACTTCTTCTTTTGGAGTCTCGTCCTTTACTTTTGGAATCTCGACTTCTACTTTTGATGGAGCCTCTACTATGTATTCATGACCCTCATTCACATCACGTTCAATATTTTTATTATTTGATTCTTTTTCCTCAATGATCCCCTTATCTGCAGCTGTAGTGGGTATGTCACTTGTCTTTTCGGTAACATCAGCTTCAGCATTGCTGCTTAAATACTTCTTAGTGAAGTCTTTATGAAAAGGGTACTTAGCCACTAGGTTACTAGAGTCATCCTTGTCCAACTTATAGTAAAATCCCTTCACTCCTAGCAATTTGTTCTCAACGGCGCATCCTTGAAGCCAGTTTGGTGCAACGATTGGGATATTCAGTTTCTTTGCCATCAGTAAGTGTTCATCATTGACTTCGTTCTCATCATCTAAAACATCTGTTAGGAAGTGGGTGGTGTCTTGGCTGCACACTCTGTTGACATTTTTGATTCCTAAGGAGTCAGCAACTGCAAAAACATCATCAACAGTAACAGTGCCTGTGGACAACGCACCAACACAGATGTTGAATCCGGAAAAATCATTCGAGGACAATGTGCTGGTTACCACAACATCAGACTTGTAAAGACCATTGGATGTATCCACTCGAAGTTGGAAGGCATGCTTCGACTCTATGTCCAACCCACTCATTTTGTATGTGTTGATAGTGCTGTAGATAGTTGCAACCTGAGATAACTCATCTTCATCGATACTTTCATCATCATCTGAACCTTGAACGGTTTTTATTTCTTTGTGCCATAAAGTGACACTCTTCAAGCAAGAGGCACCTAAGTCAAGTTCATCCCACTGTAAGTTTATATTGGTTTGTAACTTTGACTTCACTTTCAAAACTGGAGGCTTGGGTGTGTACTCGGAAAGGTTTTTCAGTAGATTGTTTTGAAAATCTAAAAAAGTGATGTTTTTTTCCTTTTCAACAGACTCATTAGCTGCTATAGTGACGGTCAGCACGGTTCCTGTTTTGATATCATTCGGTAACAACGCTGAAGGGTACTCTAAAATTCTAAAGTCAGGTGTTGTTAAGTAACTTATTGATGAATCGTGTTTTCCAACAGTGACGTCAATAGTTGTGCTCATATTTGGATTTACTTCTATAATGAGTGCTTTCTTTTTGTTGA
>JAJLRX010000253.1:0-81899 GCA_030567275.1 Hanseniaspora lachancei | reverse complement strand
GTAAAGTTTGCAAAATGTATATTTTGAAAAGAGCAAAAAAAAAATAGAGACAACAAATGGCTAAAAAAAAAATTTTCTTTGAAAAAGCGATCTACACAAAAAGAGAGGATATTTGATAGAACAAAAATATTCAATGCACATACTTAATGATTCCTCTTTTGGGCACATATCTTAAAAGAAAATAAAAAAAACAAGGTAAAATTATACAGCCAAAGAAAGCAATGAGCATATTGAATGAAAAAGATCATAACGTTCTTACTAATGTTAGTAAGAAACGGTCATTTAATCAGTTGTACAAGCAAACTCAAACAAAAAAAGACGGATTGGATCTCAATAATATCAAGAAAGTTAAGGTCAGTAACACTGAAGACGTGCTGATAAACAACAATGATTCTGTCATCGGAGCAGAGATCAAGAAGGATAAAGAACTGCCAAGAATAAGCATACCAGACATTGAAGATGTGGACAATGATTTCTTTGATATCGGACCAGAACTCACATCAACACCTACAAGGAAGCAAAATATATTTCTAGAGCCTGAAACTAGCGATTTCAGTACAGGAAACGATTCGTATGATGAATCTGTAATATTACCAATGAATAATTTCAGTCACTCGTTCAAAATAGGCTTACCAGTACGGAACACCAAGAGTACGCGAGGTGAGTACTTGAATGAAGCCAGAGAACTAACGCCCTATACGAAGTTTTTGTGTGATGAAAAAGATATGGTGAATCATGTGGATATGCATGAAAGCAGTCTAGAATAAATATATTGAATATATACCGGATATGATATGATTTAATGGAAGCAGCAATAATGTAATTTTTGAATTGTCAAGACAACTATAGATAAAGTCTTTGCATGCTTTTATATATAACTCTAAGAGAACAAAAGGGGTGTGTATTCTAGAACACGTATCCCGTAATTGGTAGCCAGTGTGGATTTAGCTAGAGAATTACCCGACATAAACTAAAAAAGAAAATAAAAACACAGCTAAGGTTCGGTGGCAAAAAAAAGAAAAAAAAATTTTTTTTTTCTCTTTTTTTTTAACAAAAGGTTAAGGAAAAGCCACACTGTATAAAGAAAATCCTGTAACTAACGCATTAAATCTGTTTGTTGTTATTTTTTTTTTTTAAACATGCTAACTAAACCTAAGTATTAACGTTTAATTAATGTCAAAAAAAAGTTACAATTAATAGTCAAGAGAAATAGATATTAACCTACAGCTCTCAACTTTTATATTTTTCAATAAGAATCATAACATAGCTTAAACTAACTAGCAAGAAACAATAAACAAATACGTCACTCATAAAACTTAGTACAGATCTTATTTCTTTTAATATCTGTTTTCTGTATTAAGTCTCAATTTGCTAATATCTTGTAATTGTTTTTTTTTTTTTTCATTTATCTACTTAAAAAGAACATTCACAACATTATAAGAGCTTTGTAAAGTTTAATATAAATTGTTGTCTCTGTCTTAATTAGTTTCGGAAAAGCAAAAAGAAAGGTAACATAATGAGTAAGGTCAAATCAAATAAGAATAAACCTATAAGACAAGTTGATTTCATAGATACTGATGAAAAAATGGATCCTCTTATTAATAAAGCCAACAAGAGATCGCGCATTCACTTTGATGAACAGCTTGATCTAAGTACAATAAATTCAGGTTCCTTCGAAAAGGCCACCGATGTTGATGAAAACGATCTGTACATAGGACTTACTCCAAAACCCCCAAAAGATGAAAACTACTATGTGTATGCAAATCCTGGTCATTCACATGTTGTCTCGACCCCAGGTACAGTTGTTTCTGACTTTGAATTGGACAGGCTAGAATTAGATGATGTGGACGATAGCTATGCAAAAGAAACGCATCAAAATAAAATGATATTACTGTCAAAAGAAACTAAAAACAATCTTCTTAATGAAACCATGTTATTTATGACTATGGAAAACGAGAAACTGAAAAAACTGAAAAGAATTAAATCTGCCTTAGAGAAAAAGAAAAAACTTCGTCAGGCTTTAAAGAATCTACTTGACAATAGTAAGGAAATCAAAATTCCCCCACATCTCTTGGACAAGTGCAAACAGATTGAGTGGCAAAAATCTGAAGGGAGTTTGTTGTTTAGTAAGAATCTAACAAATGAAACAAGGAAATCAGAAGTTTCCAAAAAGATTCCTAAGTTAACTGTTGTCAAACAAAGAAAGAATTCAACAGGAGTTAATAATTCATCAAGTATAAGCACTGCTTTGTCTTCAAATGCTTATATTCGTGGATCAGGTATTGTTGGCAGAGACTCTTTTGGAAAACTGGTATACAAAAGATCAGATGGCATTCTAGTTAATTTGAAATGTTCTATTTGCCTTAAGGATGACTTTGTGTCTCCACAAGGCATTATAAACCACTACCGATTTAAACACGGAAATAAGCAATACTCTAATCAAAACGAATGCATTTTGGAAAATATGGAATTTTATGAACTGCTTCAAAGTCCTAAAGTTTTGAAAAAATTTAAAGAATTGAATATGGATCCAAAGAAGTCTTTCCTGACATTTAATGTTGCATTTATCGACTGTTTGGACTTACTTACAGAAACCCCCGAAAGTCTAGATAATAAAGTAGAGTTTGTAAAAACTTTGAGTTTAAAAAAGAAAGGCTCGGTGACCAGTAGCGGAAACTCAGATGTCACCAGTGCTAAAAAGAACACTGAAAATGAAAAGGAAAATATTACTCAAGTTATTTCACTTGATAACAAAAATTTAAAGAGCTATATCTCATCAAAAGCCGGAAATGCCGAAGTTGTTGATGAAGTCAATAACTTTGTTCTGAACTTTGAGCCAACTACATTAGAAATCTCAGATAATGAAGTGAGTGCAGACAAGGAGCCGTCTGCTGCTGAAAATCAGGCAACAAAAAAGAGAAAACTTAAAGACGTTACAAAAGAGCCTGTTGTTTTTCCTGAAAGAAGAAGCAGAAGAAAAGTATCTATTCCGAAAAGGCTGTTGGACTGACTATTTGGTGTGTAAAGGGAGTCCTCTTAGAGTGAAGAAAAGATAACCAAAAAAAAATCAATTGATACAAAGTAAATTTTTTGTTTGTATATATCATAATTAAATTGAAAATAGATTTTTATTCAATCTTTAGAAGATTGGTTTAAAATATCTTGTACATAGAACATTTTCAAAATAAAATAAACTTATACATCTTCTTAATTTCCCTCTTTTTTTGAAAAATTTTTAATTTTTTTTTTGTTAAACTTTATGATAAAACACCGACCATGAAATGACTGAAAACTTTAATGAATATGAAGACGAGGAAACTGATAGTTTTGATGAGTGGGAAGACATTGATTTAAACAGAAGGGAAGATGAAGAGCTCAATTTTGAAATTAACAACAATCCTCTGAAAACTAAGAAAGATAAGCAAGTAGCACTTTCGAAGCTTACAAAAAAGTTTAAGCAAGAATATATCAAACAATGCATTGCTGTTCACAGTATTCAAGCTGTGTTTTCTGTTTACAACTTCAAGAGGGCTTTCCTGTTAAATCACAACAAAGACATAAAGTTGAAAAGTATTGTGCCTGGAATTATAAGAAAAAAATTCAAGAAGCTTGATGATTCTAATGAAAAGATGATTGTGACATTAATCAAGGGATTTGCATTATGGTATGATAAAAATTATCGAGTAGATCTTCAAGGAGAAAGACCGATCCATGTAACGGATATAAAAAATAAATGTTACATTCAATGGTTTGAGCAGAATGACACTCAATTAAAGGACATTCTTCATGAATATAGGCCATATTACAATAAACTAAAAAAGCAATATAGTATTTCAAGGGAAAATATTGGAACCTTCGAGTCAACTTATATGAGATCGGATATTGATGTCAAACAACAGAGTAATAATACAAAACAATTATATGTCATGAAATTTTATCTTCTCTTGACTGCTCTCTCTCGAAACTCTAACATCCAAATAAAGCTAATCTATAATGTTCCCTGTTTAGATATTCTTAAAGCTGTCAACGATTGTTCAACGAAAACCTTTCTCAAAATTATTGAGGAGCAAAAGTACCTTCAAGAAACAAATGTTTCCAATGTGAAACGAGCTATAGATTTTGATTTGTTTTATCCTTACTTGTGGTTAGAGATTGAGGTACCTACAGGTAGTATCTTTTATTTGAACCCAATAAAGCATGGGTCCATGAATGACTACTACGAAAATATACCGAGGGGACACCCTTTTCATCGTTTTTATGGATTTGGAGACATATCTCCATATAAGCTAGAAGCGCCCTTTTACATTTTATCTGTTGATGAGAGTTTGGAAGTTCAAAACTTGTCTTATAAATACATTCCAAACCTGCAGTACACCAAACGACCGTGTTTGATCAATCTGAAAAAGGAAATATTTTGGCTGGTTAATAAGAGTCTTTGGAGATCTATAAATCGGATATTTGATGGATTTGACGTCATTTCTTACGATTACTTTCAACATGAAAGAATTGCAAACTACACGGTGTTGCCGGAGACATCGATAAAAACTTTAAAAAATCATCCCAATTTTGTTGTTGAAGGATTTAGCAGAACTAGAAAAAACTTGGATGCCTTAAGTGGTGATCCTATAGCAGAGCTAGAAATAAACTCAAAACAATATAAGGTGTACTTACGATCCCAGCTTGTTAGAGTAAGGAGCGCGACACATTGGGAAATATTGGGAAGAACAGTAAAGTCAGATTCAGTACCTTTGAAGACCAAAACTTACATTGATAGAAACGATGAGTTTCAAAGAGTTTCTCTGTATACATACGATCAAACATACAAAACACCAAGGATCCCTACATTAAATTGTGTTAAGGCATATAGACGAACCTTGAGGGGTAATGAGATGTTAAAAATATTCAACAAATCAACCATGTTGCCAAAGGAGTATTGTTTACTAGGTGATGGAAGGGTCAGTAAGAAAACATTGAGCAAATTCAACAGGAAGTACCGAAAACGCTATGTGGACTATCTAGATGTAATAACAGGCTTCAAGTTTTTACAGAAAAATCAGGTTAAACCTATTACCCAAATGATGGTTCACGAAACTGACTTTCATAAACTAAAGAAATTTCAAGCATATCAGGATGAAGTTGAAGTATTGAAAAATTGGCAGGAGTTGTTTCAAAGGCTAGAGATTAAAGAGAGGTTGAATACACAGGGGTTTTGAATATAGGAGAATCTTATAGAAATATATATCCTCTTTTGAATTTTTTTTCAGACATTTTGTGATTACAACTCTTTCAATTGTCAGATTGTACCATTAATCAAAGTGATTACAGGGCCATTCAACTTTCTAGAATAGGACACGTTCATAATCATGAGAATACTGAGAAAAAAAATAATCAACGGATTTCAACGTCAAACTGTGCAACGTTAAAGTTTGCACATCTCGATGGGTAAGCAAAAAAAAAATTGGTGGTATTATAAAATTACACATCTATTATTTCAACATCTAGTTATCTATGACCTATATCAGATACAAACCCATAGCATAAGCAAATCTGTTGTTTGTTAATTACCTTGTGGATTGATCATTTTATAATGGGCAATCACGATGATCATTCAGAAATAATCAACGAGGGTGCTATTTGGGTAGACGACAGTTTTTCTAATAAATGTCTCAGATGCAACAGCACATTCATTGCATTCTTCAATCCCAGACACCATTGTAGAATTTGTGGGCTACTATATTGCGAGGACTGCTGTAATAAGTTTCTATACTATGATGAAAAGAAAATCAGTGTCATCAAGAATCCCTTGGAAGGAATGATTGAGTCTAGTCCTCACAGAACCTGTACAAATTGCTATAACGAATTGAATAGAACCTCTCTTATAAAGACCACGCCTATAAAGACTGAGGAGAAAAAGCAAGTTAAGTTAAAAGATTTGTGCCCAGTTTGTGGACAATCAAGTTCAGCCAAAGACCATGGGAATCTTGAAGACTGTTTGCAAAAGACGCAGAATGATTATGAAAAGAAAACGAATAAAAACAATCGGATGCTCATTTATAACATCAGCAGAAAGGAAATTGATGCACGCCGACAAACGCTTGAGGACCAAAATGATGACAACGAGTTTGAATGTCCCATTTGCTTCGAGCTATTTGAAGAGAATGAAAAGGTTGGCCGTTTGGAGTGTCTTTGCATGTATCACTACGATTGTATAAAAGCATGGTTCAAAAAGAAAAAAGAAAAACTTAATAATAAGCCTAATGAAACCTATAAGTTCTCTAGAAATTGGTGTCCCGTACATGATGCATTAGCATGATATTTTATATATTTGAATAGACATGTGATATTAGTTGGATCAGATGAGCTTCTGTAGAACACTTAATGGTGAGACTACAAAATATGATATCTTTTTCTCCAATATTCTATTAAACAGAACAACTAACGATAAAAGATTTTAACTCTTTAATTAAAAGTTATATTAAATAATTGCAAATTGTTAAATAAAAATAAAAAAGTAAAAATAAAAAAAAGTAAAAAATTAAGCTTATTATTCTTCATCTGAAGGGTTTTCGTCAATTTCACTTAACAAATCACTGTCGATGTCTTCAGGAACGTCCGCGTATTCATCTTCACTTGAAGAAACATCATCTTCAGAAACAGATTTACCTTTATCTTCAGAGCCTTCGTCATCGTCCTCTTGAAGCTGTTTTCTTTGTAATCTTCTTTCCTCCTTTCTCTTCTTCTTTTCTTCTTTGGCCTGCTTTTTCTTTTGTATATTAGCTTCTTGTTCTTTCTTTCTTTGTTCTTTCAATCTAACCTTTTCATCGTGTTTTTTCTGAAGCTCTTCTATTTCCTTGGTAGTCTTTTTAATGTAGCTATGATATAGAGTTTCACCTTTGAACAAATCACTTTCAATCTTTAGTGAAGACAATGATAATCTAGGACCAATCTCATGTAGTTTTATAGCCTTTTTATTCCCGGAGTTCTTTTCACCACTGTTCAGCTTTTGTCTCTTGATGGCTTGTTGTTCTTCTTGATCCTCCTCCTTAATATCATTTTCAACTTGTTCTTCGGCCTTGGCAACCAACTCCTCTTCAGCTTCTATCTCTTGTTTGATTTCATCCTCTTCCTTGATAATTTGCTCGTCTTCAATTTCACTTTCATTATCACTGGTCATGTAACCTAAGTCTTCCAAAACCAAGGATGAGATATCCTTCTTTTTCTTCAAGCTAGGAATGGTTCTACGCTTGTCATCTTTGAGTCTCAACAACTTGTCTATATTTTTGGCCTTTATGTCCTTTTTGTTGATCAAATCCTTGATAACAATCAAGTAATGTCTAATTTCGACAGATCCATCTTCTTGCTTGTTGATTAACAATACTCTCTTTATATCTTCTATTTTCTTTTGCATTGGGTTTATAGGAGGATAGATGTTTTGGAATAAACTAATGATGATTTTTTCTTGAGGAATGTCATTCTTGAATCCATTGATAACCAGTAGAGGAGGTTCTTGAAACAATAAACCTTGAGTACTTATACTTTTGTTTTTGAATTTATTGATGTCCTTGACCAATGAGTATTCATTGACTTTAAAGGTTACAGTAGGCCCATTGTGAAGTTTTCCTAATTTCAAATAAATATCATTATCATTATTTGTGGATTGAGTGAAGGTAAACAAATGTGTGACATTCAATGGAGAGCACATCACAATAAAATCCTTCAACTTATTTTTATTTAACTCTTTCAATTTAATGGCAGTGTGAGGAGATAATATCAATCTAAAGTCGTGAACTAATTGTTTTAAGGACTTGTTTTTCATAGCTAAAGCCCCTAATCTGATACATATAGATTTAGGAATGCTAGTGTCTTTGTCATGTTCAACAGGAACATGGGTTCTGTTTTTAGATCTTCTTTTAGCCATTGGTATGTGTATATATTAATATTCGTTTTTGCTATGATTAAATGTATAATATTTGTTTGTATTATTCAAAGCAATCACAATTAGAAGAAAGGTATATTATTGAGATATAAACTAATGTATCTGAATATTCTTTTGTTTGTTAGGGTTTTTGAAAAGATATGTTTTTCTTAAAAGAGCTATTCCTTCAAAAAGTTGATGTATCAAAGTTCATGAATAACAATTTTGAAATTATAAATTAGTATGAAAGTTTCACCCAACTCAGTGACTTGGAAGGGCAATGAAAAAGTAGGCAGGGGGTCTGCTAACATATACTAGTATTTCTTGTTCTTTTTTTTTTTCTTTTTTTTTTTTGCTTGGTGAGCTTCCCAATTAGGATATTTGATTTTTAAAGGAAAAAAAAGAAATTTTTTCCAAGCTTTTTTTTTTTTTTTCATAAAAAAATATAAAATGTGGTAAATCTGAAAGTAAGTCACGTGTAATGTGCAGTCTTGAAACATTGACCACACATATAGAGTATTATCAAGTATATTAAATGAGACTCACATTAATTTGATAAACTGTATTATGAACATAAGTGGAAATATTATTTGCTACTAAAGTTATATGCTCATAAATTTTCATGATGATTAATCATCGCCTCTAATAACTACATCTAATAATGCAATGACAATTAGTTTTATTCATCTTTTTTCTAAATTTATTTAACATAGCAGGTTGTTTACATTTTCATATAAAAAGTATTTTTAAGAATTGTAAAAATAGTTTATTTTGATGAACTATTCATTTTTTGTAAAAAAACATACGATGCTGCTTACTTACAAGAAGTTGATAGTTCTGGTATAATATACTAGCGGCTTGTAATAACTTGTTAACAAGCTTTTAGTTCATGATTGTCTTTGAAAGGTCAACTGCATTGATTGTGTTTATAGTCAGTCACGTGATGTGTTCACTAACAATCATTTTTTTATTTTCAGTTTTTCTGGTAGCAGGACTACAATATCAGCATTTTTGAAATGTAATTATCTAAAACCACATGAAAAAAAAGAAACTTTTTTTTTTTTTTTCTCAATAAATTGAATGTATATCAATTGCTTCTTTGTGATGTCAATCTTCAAACAAAACCAACAATTTTTAGTTATAAATATATCCACTCAATATTCATATATACATAAATTATGGCAGCTACCTCTTCAAACAAAGTCATGAAGCCAAAAAACACTAAAGAGCTATCATCAGCTCAATCTTTAGCTGAAAAAATCAAGCAAAAAGCGCTTTTAAACATGAAAGAGAAAAAAGAAACAGCAAAGGAATCCGAAATTGATGAATCTGGTGAGGAACCTGTTTCTGAAACAGAAGCAAAACAAGAACCAACAGTAACATCATTTGAAGACTTGGATTTAGTTCCTGAACTACAAGCTACCATAAAGCAGCTAAACTTCACAAAGCCAACTGAGATTCAAGCCAAATCCATTCCTGCTGCGCTTAAAGGTAGCGATATCATAGGTATTGCTCAAACAGGTTCTGGTAAGACTGCAGCATTTGCCATACCTGTTTTGAATCAACTTTGGTATGACAAGTTGTACAACTACTGTTTGGTATTAGTTCCTACCAGAGAGTTGGCTCTTCAAATTCAAAAGACCTTTGATGCCTTAGGTTTAGAAATGGGTCTTAAAACCTGTTGTGTTGTGGGTGGTATGAACATGATTGAACAGAGTAGAGAATTAATGAAAAAGCCCCATATCATCATTGCGACTCCTGGTAGATTAATGGATCATTTGGAAAACACTAAAGGCTTCAACCTCAAAAATTTGAAATTCTTGATCATGGATGAAGCCGATAGATTATTGGACTTAGAATTTGGGCCAGCTATAGATAAAATATTGAAGATTCTACCGGTTGCCGATGATGCTAATGGTAGAAGAAACTTTTTGTTTTCTGCCACCTTAACTGAAAAACTAAACAAATTAACAAAAGTGGCCTTAAGAAATCCTACCTTAGTTAAGTGTAATGAAAATAACAAGACAGTTGAAACCTTGGTTCAATCATTAATTGTTGTTCCTGGTGGTTTGAAAAATACCATATTGGTATATCTTTTGAGTGAACACTTGAATAAGTCCATCATTATTTTCACCAGAACAAAATCAAACTGTGAAAGATTGAATGTTTTGCTTAACATGTTGGATTTCCAGTCATGTGCTCTTCATGGAGACTTATCTCAACAACAAAGAAATGGTGCTTTAGATTTGTTCAAAGCCGGAAAGAGAAATCTACTTATTGCCACAGATGTTGCTGCTAGAGGTCTAGATATTCCGTTTGTTGATATGGTTATTAACTATGATATTCCTGTTGACTCTAAGTCCTATATTCATAGAGTTGGTAGAACAGCTAGAGCCGGTAGATCAGGTAAATCTATCTCATTGGTTTCCCAATATGACCTTGAATTAATTTTAAGAATTGAACAAGTTTTAGGCTTCAAATTACAAAAAGACGAAATCAATAAGCAACTGGTTCTCCAAATAAGAGATAACGTTGAGAGATGTAACAGTGAAGTTATCATGGAAATGAACAGAAAAAGTAAAGAAAAGAAAAATAATAGAAAGAGAGTGGCTAGATCTAACAGAGATGATATGGATAAGGCTGAGAGATAAAGTGTATACTGTATATAGTTATATTATGTCCGAAATAATAGAAACTTTTCTTTTTTTTTTTTTTTTTTTTGAAAAGAAAAAAATTACTGAATGAAATTTTTTTTGCTTAAATTACATCTAATTAGGGTTATATCTGGTATTAAACTACAATTCAGCAAGTAAATATTGAAAACAATTCCTATCAAATCTGAATATAACCGCAGAACTAGATTTATTATATTTAAATACCTAAGAACTATGATAGAGATATCTTTGGACCATATTGCAATTGGTACTAACAAGCACACAAAAATTCAAACTTACAATGACATCAGTGGCCACATAGCTGTTGGATGTAATAGAAGTGTTTTAATTTATGACACAAAGAAAAACTTACATCACGTTTTAAATGGCCACAAAGCTGTTGTCACCTGCTTACAATATCAAGATAACTCAACAAACAATCAGTTGATCACATGTAGTGAAGATGGATCATTTAACATCTACGAAAACTATGAATTGGTAAAAAAAATACAAATAAATGACATGGAAAAAGATGAAATGCATAGTGTCAATAGCATCACCTACAAAGAGAGATGTCTTTTGATAGGTGACAGTTCTGGTACATTCAGAATTTACGAGAATAATGACTGGTCCTTGATTAAAGAATTCAAAATAAGTGATAGAGTTCACCCTTTGTGTTTAGAGATGATTCCTGTTTCTGAAAACAAATATATAATATTTGTGGGTGGTACCTCAGAAGATTTATTTCTTTATTCTTTTGAGATTGAAAACTCTGATTTATCTTTACAGGCCAAGCTTAAGGGTCATGAAGACTGGATTAAATGTTTAGATTTTATTAAGATTAATGACAACAAATGGTTTATAGCTACTGGCTCTCAAGACCGTTACATAAGAATTTGGAATTTGGAGTTCAAGAATGCTGTGGAGTTGGAAATAGAAAACAAAAAAAACAAAATGTCCTTGATCAATAACAAAAAATTCCCAATTGTGTTTAAGGACGGCCTAGATGCAATGGCCATCAACTTTGATTCTTTGATCATGGGTCACGATGATTGGATTCAGTGCATCAAGTTTCATCCTAATCCACAAAAGCTACAACTGTTATCTGCAACTGCAAACACTGAGCTTATGATATGGGAGGTCGACAGCAAATCTGATATATGGATATGTAATAACAGACTAGGTGAAATTTCCAGTAAAGGTTCCACAACAGCAACTGGTTCATCAGGTGGATTTTGGTCATGCTTTTGGATTATTGATATCGAGAAGAAAAAAGAAAGTGTATACACTAGTGGTAAAACAGGTAGTTGGAGATGTTGGTCAAGAACCATTAAACAAGATTCTACACCTCAACTAGAGGATGATGAGGATGAGGAGCAAAAGAAGCTTGAAATGATCTTTGATGATAACTACTACACTCAAAATTGGGTTCAAGAAGCCTTCATACTTGGCCCTACAAGAGAGTGTAACGGATTGTCTTGGGATGCTTCCAAGGGTGAATACTTATTATCAACATCTTTGGATCAAACAACTAGATTATATGCTGTGAATAGAGTAGGCGAGAAAAAGGAATGGAGAGAGTTTGCTAGGCCTCAAATACATGGTTACGATTTAACCAACATTTTATCTATATCTCAAACAGAATTTATTAGTGGTGGTGAAGAAAAAATTATTAGAATATTCAAGGAACCCAAAAATGTTGCTGACATACTGAAAAAGTTTGCAGGTATTGAGTATAGTAAAAGAGATGTGTCACAAATTGCCTCAATGCCAACTTTAGGGCTATCAAACAAAGCAGGGGAAACAGAAACTAGTGCGGAGGAAGGTATCAATGCTGAAACTGACACTGAGATGATTAGCAATATTTTGAATAATCTAACAACCCCTCCTTTGGAAGATCAACTACAAAGATTTACATTATATCCTGAAATTGAAAAGTTGTATGGCCACGGTTTTGAAATATCTTGCTTTGACTATGACAAGACTTCGCACATTCTAGCCAGTTGTAACAAATCTAATTCCAAGAAGAATTCTCAAATCAAGATATTCAACCTAGATGATTACACTCTGAAGTCTAATATTATAATGGAGTTTCATAATTTGACAATCACTTCTTTAAAGTTTAGTCCTTGTGGTGAGTACTTATTGAGTTGCTCAAGAGACAGAACATGGTGCGTTTGGAAAAAGGTAGTTCTTGAATCCGGAGATATTTCTTTTGAAATTTTTAAAAGCAATCTGAAACCACATACTAAAATCATATGGGAATGTGAATGGCTTCCAAAGTCATTTGACAAGAATGGATTTGTTACTGTATCCAGAGACAAAACTATTAAGTACTGGAGCTTCAATTCTGAAAAGGATGATTATGAGTTGGTTTCCAGCATAAGATTTAAGGAACCTGTCACTGCAGTTTCTGTTTACAATAAAACCATTGCTGAATCAAATAATCTACTGGTTGCCATAGGTTTAAATGACGGTGACTTGAAGATGATTGAAATATTTAAGGACACTAAAGAGCTGAAAGAAATAGAGAATTTGAAGTTTGGTTTAGGTAAGCCTTGTGATAGAATAAATAAGTTGAAGTTCAATCAGCTTTTAACTGATGAAAATGGAGGTATTTTGTTGGCATGCTCAAGTGCAGACACTTCTTTAAGAATCTATAACATAAAAATCTAATCACACCTTGACTTATCAAACTTTAGCGTTAAGAATTGTATATAATCTATGCTTATTATGTGAATTTTTGTACAATTTTATTTTTTGGTCTCTTTATACAAGATTCCATGATGGCAAAAGTTCTAAATGCTTATAATTCAAAGAGAGTCCTGACATACCTTGTGCAAAGCATTTGAAGTACACATATGTCGCTACTACTGCAACGAGGTTAACCACAACAAATAAGAAATCTATGTATTTGTTTTTTATGTTATTTCTAATCAACCTAGAAACGTTGCAGATAATTACTGTTTTAAAAAATAAGCATGGTAGATAATGATGAACATAAGTAACTCTTGCCATTAATATGAATGGGAGATAGTGTGCAAAATAGCATATTATTGGAAACCAGAACATGAACATACTAACACTCAAGTCTGTTGAGTTTACACTAGAAAGGTTGCTAAGACCGTCAGCCAAACCTAAAAGTTTGAAAGCCCCTGCAAGCAATGAAATCACTAGACAAGCAGTACCTACCCAGCATTGATAAACTCCATATATTAGATAATATCTAATGTCTCGTTTAGATTGTCCCCAGCCATTCATTCTTAGACCTTTATAGTTAAATGGCCAATAATATGGAGATGAGGCAAGAGGATCTAGTTTATCATCGTCTGGAACTAGTGCGTTGTTGGTTTTATGCATTTTGTAATTAACAATCAAAAAGTTCTCTAAAAAGTTCTGATCTGGTTTCACAAACTCCTTAGATTTAATTAAGCTCTTATCAATATCAATAGTTCTGTTGTGGTATTCAATAACCCACTCGTTTGATCTATCTTCAGCAATCCATGAGCATGATGGAGCAAAGATTTCAATTAGCGATTTTAGCGTGGAAGAGCTCTTAAATGAGTCACATGGCTTACAAACAATTTCATTTTGTTTGAAGCCCCAGTTTGGCAATAAATTCCCAGATACACTCAAGTAGCAATTCATTTCTATGTTCTTTAGTTTGAAAACACTTAATACTGGAAAAATCCCATCTCCTTCAACTTCGTTAACAAGTTCAATCATCCAATTGTCTTTAAAATCACCAACTTCCAAACTTCCGTATCCTGACACTTCATAGTTTTCATAATCAATAGCACTAGGTACATCGTGTGTGTGTAAATTAGTCATCAAATTCTTGTGCATTATTCTAACTATGGATTGATTTTTCAAAATAGTTGATGGATCTTCTGGAAAATCTCTTGGAGGATAGAATATCCAATCGTTGTTATTATCCAAGTGGCCATACCCAGTAACTTGTCTTTGTCTGGAGCCTCCCGGATATACTTGATAATGAGAATGGAGCAAAATAGGATTCCAAGAGTTGGATCTGAAAGTGACATCTGAGTAGTAGGCTACATCATTTAGTATGTCTTTTTGATCAGAGCTCACTATTTTGTTCTCTTCAAGATTTAGTTGCATATTTACTGGGAAGTTACCATCATCTGGACCTGATTTCTTTAAAATGGAAAAATGTACTCTAAAGCATTCGGTGTAGATCGTAGCCGGAATTATTATCAGGTTGACAGCATACATTAATGTTGTCTTTACAGTTTTGTTTATTCCGTTAACGAAAAAACTGTCCATCAAGTTGTAGACAATATAGCAGCCTGCACTTAAATATATGAATAAGCCAACCCATTTGACACTCAATACACAACCAAGACTACATCCCAATAACAACGACCACAACCACCTTTTAAATCCAAAGTCTCTATACTTATGTAGGAAACATACGCACATAAAGCTGGATACAGTGAACATGATTAAAATTGTATCCAATAAAATGAATTTCCCCAACAGAATATTTGCAATTTCAAAAGTGTACATAGCAGCCAAAAACAATGCAGTCAAATAATCAAACAATGCTATACCAGAGAAATACACAAAAACGTTAGTCAACGAATTCATTATCCACTGGCATTGTCTCATTTTGACAAAGTCCACATTCGGTGGATAAACTGAACCACTCTCAAAGTTGTAATCTGTATCACTAGGGAAATTCCCTACATATTTCAAGAAAACAAAATTCATCATTTTCCCCAAAGGTGGATGCACATCGTGATATAAATTTTCTGTTATATAGTACTTAGCAAACTTACCAAAATGAGCTTCATCCCAAATAGATCTGTTGTTCAATGAGTACTGAGCCTCGTTGTCTGATCTTATATAGTATGCACAGAAGAATATCACAATTGGAGTTATAATATATTTTAGAATTTTATTAGGGCTTGCTAAAAATTTTGTACTCCTGGAGAAAGATACAGCCTTTTCACCAGACTGAGTCTTAGATTTAATATGGCTTTTCATCACTTCTTTAACCATGAGTTGTTGGTTCACTGATGTATACTTTACTCAAATTTAAACCTTGGGTAAAAATACTAAAAATAGTACCTCAAGTGAACTTTAGGCTATTACAGTACACTTATTTGGAAAAAAAAAGACCTGATTTTTTTTAAACGTGACCTTACAAAAAGAAATACGCAGGTAGAGTAGGATCCCGTGAAAAACTTTAACAGAGCAACAATCTTACTCAGCACTAGCATATATAAGCTTGAAATGAAAATGGCCATAGAGTTTTACTGTACGTATCCTTCATTTCTGTAAAGTGTAGTTACCGTCTAAGACAAGCAGTAAAAAAAATTATCAGCTATCTATTGAGGCAAGGAGTATAAGCATAGTACCAAGTATAATTTTGTATTTCATTAATTCAAAATCTTTCATTATTAGCATATCTGTTTTCTTCTCTGAAATATTGAACTTGCTTTTTAAACCGCTACAAAAACGACAATGCAAAAGTGTATCCCACTTTAAGCTTACAATCTCAAAAATATGATAAAGCTTATGATATATGTGGCTTTACCTTTAATTCAAGTAATTTAAGTACCTATATCTTTTCTCTTTGATTAGTCTTGTACAATTATTATTTTTATTTTTCTGCATGCAGTCTTAGAATCTTATATTTACGCATAACAAAGCTGCAAAATTAGAAATAGCAAACTGGTGTCATCTGAAAAGCTCTGAATTGTGAAGGTTCACTGCCAATACTTATTTACATTTCTACATCGCATTCATTGAATAAGTATCAAAATTGTTTTCAAATCCTAAAGAAAAGACATGAAATTTTCTAAAAAAATCAAAATCTTATTCCAATTCAGAAGTCTTCAAGGCAAGCTCTTTCAAGAAATTCTTTAAGATTAACTACATGCAGTACCCTGAATTTCTAAGAAACCCTTTAAATGTAACAAATTGAAGATATTGGATATTTTACAAAAGAATTACCGCACCTTCATGATATCACCTTGGTTGTAACTCTGGAGTTAGAATTCTTAAATGCATTGATCATCTTCTATCATATAAGGTTTGAGGTTGTTTGTGTGAACTTTTCTGAAAAATATAAATTATCCTCTGCACTTAAGTTCATCTATTTTGATACCGCTTTTAATGTTTACGCATTCGCGGTGTTTAACCTCAGTTAGTCTTTGAGTTTGTGTCGAAAACAAAAAGTGTGTGAACAATAAATAAATCTGTTCATCGGATTTAAACACAATCAAAGAAATAGATAATATTTTTCGAATGGCTAATAGTAAAAACTACCTCATTAGGAAAGCTATAACTTCTTTTTGCAACAGAAGTTCAAAGAAAAAAAAAAAAAAAAACATGTGGGTGATACACATCTTCTCCTTTTTAGATGCAACGCCAAAGAAAAACCTCGCTTCGCTAGCACACATAAAAAACAGTGGTGTTTACTTTTTTCTTTTAAAACACTGAACATTTCAAAAAAAAAAGTCATATCTCGTTAATATAGAATTGCAAAACTATTTAATATATGTTCTTATTATTAGCCATCAGTTAATTTAATATAGTTGATTTTGTTTCATTTCTTTCGTTAGTTAAAAGAATTATAAGCATATATACCATAACTCCATATACAATTCTATTTTTCACAATATGAGCTCTAAGATTATAGATGGAAAGCAAAGATCTGCTGATATTCTGCAAAACATCAAAACTACTGTTGACAATGAAAAAATTCACCCTCATTTGTGCATCATTCAAGTAGGTGATAGATCTGACAGTAACACTTACATCAAGATGAAGATCAACAAGTGTAAAAAAGTTGGTATTGAAACCACTTTCTTAAAGCTTGATGAAAAGATTTCCCAAGATGAAGTTTTAGATATCATTGATTCTAAGAACAACAGCAAAAGTGTTAACGGTATAATTATCCAATTACCATTACCTCAACATTTAGATGAAAAGATCATCACAAACAGAGTCAGTAAAGTCAAAGACGTAGATGGATTCACCAGTGACAACTTGATGGAACTTTACAAGAGAAATGGTTTGCCTGTATTCAAGCCATGTACTCCTTTAGGTATTGTTGACTTGCTACAACTACATTTTCCTGAAAATGAACTAGAGGGTAAGACATGTGTTGTTGTTGGTAGATCTGACATTGTCGGAAATCCTATTTCAAGATTGTTGATTAATGATCACAACTGTAGTGTTATCCAATTGCACTCAAGGACCCCTAAGGAAGTTTTGAAGGCTACTTTAGCTTTGGCTGACGTTGCTGTTATTGCTGTTGGTAAGGCTAAATTTTTCACTGCTGAATATTTTGATGCTTTAAGAAAGGACTTGGTTGTTATTGATGTCGGTACCAACTACGAAGGTAACAAGTTGTATGGTGATGTTGATTTTGAAAATGTAGTTCAAAACCCTCATGTGTCTAAGATCACTCCTGTTCCAGGTGGTGTTGGTCCAATGACTGTAGCCAAATTACTAGAAAACACAGTTTTGGCCTATAAACTACAAGCAAAAGAAAGACACTCTCACAAAAGACAAATTGAATTTGTCAAGCCAGTTCCTTCTGATATTGAAATTTCTAAAAGACACAAGCCGGTATTCATTGGTGATATCGCTGCCAACTCGGGTATCCTAGAATCAGAATTAGACTTACATGGTTCCACTAAGGCCAAGGTCAAATACAACAAAATCATGGAAAGATTGAATAAGAATGAAAATTTGAAGAATGGTAAATATGTCTTGGTTGCTGGTGTTACTCCAACATCATTGGGTGAAGGTAAATCCACAACCACCATTGGTTTAGTGTCTTCCTTGTATGCCCATTTGGATAAGCCATGTTTTGCCACTGTTAGACAACCTTCTTTAGGTCCAACCTTTGGTGTTAAAGGTGGTGCTGCCGGTGGCGGCTACTCCATTGCTATTCCTATGGAAGACTTCAACGGCGCTTTGACTGGTGATATTCATGCTGTTGCCATGGGTACCAACTTATTAGCTGCTGCAATTGATGCCAGATGGTTCCACGAATCCACTCAAACCGATAAACAATTGTTCAAGAGATTTACTCCTGTCAAGAAGGGCAAAAGAACCTTTACTCCAACCATGCTAAAGAGATTAGCCAAATGCGGTATCGATAAGACTAATCCAGATGATTTAACTGATGAGGAAATTTCTAAGTTTGTCAGACTAGATATTGATCCTGAATCTATCACTTGGAAGAGAGTTGTTGACTGTAACGACAGATTCTTAAGGGAGATCACTATTGGTCAAGCAAAGACAGAGAAGGGTAGAGTAAGAAAATCTGGATTTGATATTGCCGTTGCTTCTGAAATCATGGCTATTTTAGCTTTGTCCAATGATTTAGAAGACTTAAGAAACAGAGTTGGTGCTATGATCATTGGTAACTCTAAATCCGGTAAGCCAATCACTTGTGAAGATATTGGTTGTGCTGGTGCTGTTGCTGCTATCATGATTGATGCCATCAACCCTAACTTGATGCAAACATTAGAAGGCGCTCCTGTCTTGGTTCATGCTGGTCCATTCGCCAACATTTCTATTGGTGCAAACTCTGTTATTGCTGATAGACTAGCCTTGAAATTAACTGGTTCTGAAGAAGCAGGTAAAGAAGGATATGTTGTAACTGAAGCCGGCTTCGACTTTACTATGGGTGGTGAAAGATTTTTGAACATCAAATGTAGATCATCTGGTTTGAGTCCTGATTGTGTTGTTTTGGTTGCTACAATCAGAGCTTTGAAGTCACATGGTGGTGCTCCAGAACCAAAGGCTGGCCAAGCCTTACCAGCTGCCTACACTGAGGAGCATGTTGAATTTGTTAGAAACGGATGTTGTAACTTAGTCAAGCACATTGAAAATATTCAGCAATACAATATTCCTGTTGTTGTTGCCATCAATAAGTTCGTTACTGATACTGAGAATGAGTTCAATGTAATTAAGGAAATTGCCTTGAAAGCCGGTGCCAGCGATTGTATTGTTTCCAACCATTGGGAAGAAGGTGGTGCTGGTGCCGTTGATTTGGCTAAGGGTGTCATCAAAGCTTGTAACGCTCCTAGAGTTGCTGAATTTAAGCCATTGTATGATTTAGAATCA
This sequence comes from Hanseniaspora lachancei, assembly GCA_030567275.1. Taxonomy (NCBI): domain Eukaryota; kingdom Fungi; phylum Ascomycota; class Saccharomycetes; order Saccharomycodales; family Saccharomycodaceae; genus Hanseniaspora; species Hanseniaspora lachancei. The sequence continues at coordinate 62,216 of JAJLRX010000253.1, read as the reverse complement.
ACGACCATTGCTGAAAAGATAGAAACCATTGCTAAAAAGATGTACGGTGCTGCTGATGTTGAATTCTCTGAGGCTGCTCAACAAAAACTAGAATTGTATACTGAGCAAGGGTTTGACAACTTGCCTATTTGTATTGCCAAAACACAATATTCTCTATCTCATGACCCTAAATTGAAAGGATCCCCAACTGGCTTCACTTTGCCAATCAGAGATATCAAGGCTTCTGTTGGTGCTGGTTACTTATATGCATTAGCAGGTGATATTCAAACTATTCCTGGTCTGCCAACTTTATGTGGCTTCCACAATGTTGAAGTTAACAATGGAGAGATTGACGGTCTATTCTAGACACCTTTTGTTACTTATAATATATAGCTCATCTTTACATAAACTATTTGAGATATGCGCATTTTAGTGTAAAATGTTCACGTGTCTATAAGGGACACACTGTTATCGTAACATATAATGACAGTGCTTCTCTCTCTCTTTTTTTTTTTTGGCTCTGTAATTTTCATATGCCTGTAGAGAATGTCAGGATTGTTTACATTAAACTTTGAAATGAATACTCACGCCAATGAATTAATGGGTGCATCTGTTATTGGGGAAGGAAAATCGAATGTTATTTTGAAAATAGATGAATACTGGCCTGGCAAAGTAATTAGGCTGTGTAAAAGATTTTCGTATGTGTCCTCTAATAATGAATATCTTACCAAAAATAAAGGATTTCAGTCACGCTTTAATAGAGAATTTAAAGGTATAGCAGATTATAGTGCCAATACTGAATATATCGAAGTAGACAAAAATACTGATTTTAAACTGTTTTATATGATTCGAGAAGTTTTGAAAGAAAAACTCGTTGAAATCGATGAAGATCGTATAATGATCATCATTTTGACAAATTATTTGAATTTTTCTGTAACTGAAATAGTCCAGGTTGATTACTATACAAAAATCTATAATAATTTTATGGCTGAGTTCAAACCCAAGTGGGCTAAAATGAATCTCTTGGAATACAAAAAATGTATAAATTACCCTACTATAAATCAAATTGATAAACAAATTCCGTTTTGTAGAAATTGCAACCATGTAATCGACAGTAAACCTCAAGTTTATTGCTATAATGGATGCAAAGGTTTAGGAAGTATTAGATTTTTCAAAGGGTTCCTAACATACTTAAATAAGCCCAACAATATAGTTCAAAGGATATATCAGTTACAAAGACAGCTAATACAAATTGTAGCAGAGGATGAAGACATTGATATGTTTTATCTTAATGCACTTATAGCTCTGCGAGATATCAGCATATTTTACAATATTAAGACAGAAGAAGAGTCTATAATCGATTTAGACTATAAAGACATCAACTCTGTTGCAGTATACCATCAAAAAATGCAAAAAGAGTGGGGCTATCTAGACTAAGTATTTTAGCTTTAGGCATATTCCTTTTGAAGAATTGCCTAGCACTAGCTGCTGTGTTTTTCTGTTAAGCTTTATTGTTATAGAATCATCTTCAAATACTATTGCGCTAAGTCTGTAATTAATTTCACTTAGATAAGCGACGTTCAACTCACCTTTTAGAAACTCTATACATTCATACAACAAATAAGGGCCTTGAACCACCAACTTATGGGGGAATCCCTCTGAGACTAGGTTGTATTTAGAGTCTAAGTGAATAAAGTGTGGATTTTTTGTTTTATGAGAAAATTCCTTGATGTCAGATGCACTAAACAACATTTCTTTTGATTTGCAATCAAAATCGAACTTGTCAAATTCATCGGCATTAGAAATTTTATTGTGTCTATAAAGTTCGTTTGTATAGTATATATCTCTATTTTCAGTTAAAAGAGTCTTCTCGTTTGCCAAATCTATAACCTTCCTAGTTGTTGTAACAACAGCTTTCTGTTTTAAACCTCTTACTTTATATAGAGTCTCAATCATTTTGAGACTCAGCTTTTCGTCTCGAGCATTAAGGTAATTATCAATTTTGATGGAGCCACCAAGCCAAAGACGTCTTTTGAACTGCTTTTCAAATTTATCACTGAGTTTATAAGGCTGAAGATAGTCATAATATCCGTCACTGCTTAATGATTTATCACCATTGTTGATTTGATTCATATCGAAAAAGTTTAGTTTATAGGGATTAAAGCGGCATCTTGATGTATGAATTTGATGTATGCATTCATTAATATATTTTTGAGAGTATAAACGAATTTGTAACTTGCTCATTGATTTGGTTGAATATATTTGATTATATTAGCTGTGAATGTTATTTCCACTGAGAAATGTTTACAAGTTGAGCAAGAAACGTTAGTGTAGCGATTTGATTGACGGAGATAACTTGCTATTAAAAAAAGAAATTATAAAACGTAGAAAGGTTCAAACCCCTTCCAAAAGCATTCATTTTTTTGCTGTTGTTTTTTATCAGGTTAACCAATCTTCCCCTGCTTACAGATTTACGTGTTACAAGGAAAACACACACCCATATAAATAAAGAAATTTTTTTAGAGTTGTAGATAAGAAGCTCTTATGAGATACATTGAATCATTGATAATACATCCAACAGAGTTAATTTGCCAATATATCAGTAAACAAAAATAAGTATATATAGTATTTGAGAAGGATTAACTAACATATATCGAAGACGTTCCATCTCTTTGTTTTTGAAGTACAGACTTGGAAGCAAGATACCTCCTGTACAAATTTGTGAAATAGTCTTTTGTCTTAGAAAAACATCCAGTAAACAACCAGTTTATCGTCTTTACAACATCAACATCAAACTTTAATATAAGTAAAATAGTCAGAAAATACAGCTTAATTATTACATAGATAAAATTATGGTTAACGAAATAGAGACTTCACAACCTGCCCGTTTCAAATATAACGTGATAGTTAGTGATCCACAAAAAAAGCGGAATGAAGACACTCACGATTCTTTCATTACTTATTCAATATCCATCAGAACGGATAACCCAGATTATCACTTGAAAAATACTGCAGCAAGTGATAGTAATAGCCATTTACATCATTCTGACCTTTATGACATAGACAACACCATAGTAACCAGGAAGAGATATTCTGATTTTTTGATATTGAATCAGTTTCTTAAGATTGACTATCCTGTGATTAATATACCAAAGCTACCTCCAAAAAACAATTACTCTATCAAACAGATATATCATAGCAATGGTCCCATATCTCAAAATGCCCAGAATGTTTTGAATTTGAATGGCAAAGATCAAACAACTAATAACTTAGGTCATGGAAACATTGAACTTGATGATGGATTTTTACTTAGAAGATTGTACTCTTTAGAGTTTTATCTAAATGTATTGGTAAACCACGCAAGCTTGCAAAATTACTCTCTTCTCATCACATTCATGACCAATGATGTCGAATGGGAAATTTTGAAGAATACAATTCAGTTCACCAAAGAGCATTCTTCTGTTGGTCAAAGTTCTGTGGAAGATGAGATATCGGAGTATCTAATGAATGTTTTCAAAAAGCCGACTAAAGAATTCAAAGAAATTAAGGAAATAAAGCTAAAGCTAGAAAAGCTCATTTATAACTTGAATAAGATTTTAAAGGGTTCTACGAAGCTAAACAAATTGCAAGAGTTGATAACCAAAGACTTCACTCATTTGCATAAGTTAAAGTTTGATGTTACAGCCCAGGACAAAAAGCAAGTTCTAAGCTTTGACAGTAGTGCCACAGAGAAGCATTACAGTACATTTAAAGAGAACATGAATTCGTCAAGATTGCTTTTATCGGAACTACATAAGTTTAATAAGTACGAGAACCTGAACAATCTACTTGACATGATAAACTACTTGAAGCAATTATTTGACTTGATAAAGCTGCTAGACTACAAGCAACTGGATTTGGAAGCATTACAAGAATCGTCCAATAAGTTACAATTAGAAAAGAAAAAATATGAAAATATCAACATAGAAAAGGCCAAAAAAATAGATCTAAAGTTAATGAGTTTGGAAGATGAACTACAGGACTGCAACAAGCAGGTTGTTTCCATATTTCAAGCCATATTGAAAGAAAGCGAAAATATTGAATACATAAAGGATATCCAACTAAAAAAACTGTTTAAAGGGCTAGCCATCAAGAAGGTTGAGTTTTACAGGGGTATGTGCAAAGTTTGGGGACCATCATAAAACTCAATATATAATCAACATACTATGAAACAAACAGGAGATTTGCTTTTGACATCTTTATAAAATTAAAAAGAGTAAACAAATTAAATTCAAGATCTTATGCAGATAATTTACAATTTTTGTAGAAAATTTGCGTAGCTCTATGGTTTGTATGTTCATCTTTACTATCTTATAAGCACCTTAAAAATGTCCAGTTCAAATTCTATTATTTCTTTTTTTTTTTTTCTTTTTTTTGCACATAAAAATAATCAACGTATTTGACATTTCTGGGGAATTCCAGGCTTGCTAAAAAGTACTTTTTTTTTTTTTTGCTTTCTTTTTTTATTAGTTCTTCTGAACAATTTATTCACATAAAAACTACTCTAAGAATATTATTCAATCTATAAATATACTACAATATACCATCCATATATAACCAAGAAATAATATTTCTGTAAGTGCAACATGTCTGCCAAAAACGATAAAATTCCAGATACGTTGAAGGAGAACATCTTAATGGAATCTGCTGACATTAATGATTTGAAAAATGAAATTAAAAACGAAGACATTGGTTTAGAAATTAAAGGTATTGACTATTCCAGAGAAGAATCCATTGACATGAAAGCCACGGACTTAGTGAAGGCCATGAAGTCCATGGGGTTCCAAGCCTCCAACTTGGGAAAGGCTTGTGAGGTTATCGACAAGATGAGATCTTGGAGAGGTGAAGAATATGACAAATTACCTAAAGATCAAAGAAAGGGGTCATTTGAAATAAAAGAAGATGGCTCCAAAGGAAGACAAAGAACAACCATATTTATGGGCTATACTTCCAACTTGATTTCTTCTGGTACCAGAGAAACTTTGGTTGAATTGGCTAAGAACAATTACGTTGATTGTATTGTTGCCTCTGCCGGTGGTGTTGAAGAGGATATTATTAAGTGTTTGGCTCCAACCTTTTTAGGTGATTTTGAACTTAAAGGTGCCATGTTAAGAGAAAAAGGTCTCAACAGAATTGGTAATATGATCATACCGAACGATAACTACTGTAAGTTTGAAGATTGGATTGTTCCAATATTGGATCAAATGTTGATAGAACAAGAAGAGCATGTTGCGAAGACTGGCACTGAATGTAACGATGCTGTCTTTGACAAGGACTTGCCTCCATGGACGCCATCCAAGTTCATTAGAAGATTAGGTAAAGAAATTAACGATGAAAGCTCTTTGTTATACCAGTGTTACAAAAATGACATTCCTGTTTTCTGTCCAGGTTTAACTGATGGCTCTATTGGTGATATGTTATTCTTCCACACTTTCAAATCATCTCCACAGCAACTAAGAATAGATTTAGTGTCTGATATCAGATCTATCAACTCGATGTCAATGGAATCATCCAAGGCAGGTATGATCATTTTGGGTGGTGGTTTGATAAAACACCACATAAACAATGCTTGTTTGATGAGAAACGGTGCTGACTTTGCTATTTACATCAACACCGGTCAAGAATTCGATGGTTCTGATGCTGGTGCCAGAATTGATGAAGCCGTCTCTTGGGGTAAAATCAGAGATGATGCAATGAAGGTGAAAATCTATTCAGATGTCACATTAGTGCTACCCTTGATCGTTGCTGCTACATTCAAAAACGGAAAGCCATTAAAATACTGGAAATAACACTATCTAAACTCTTTCTAAAAAAAAATAAGAAAAATTTATCAAGTTGTGATATCAAAAATAATAGATCTTTATGACAAATATTGAGTGAAATCACATTGTTTTTTCTTTTTTATGTTTATTTCATTTGTAATTAACTTAATGCTTTTCTTTTTTCTATTTTGATTTTTAAGTATTTTTATATATACTTTTTGTATAATGGTACATTAAAATGAGACTGAACTTTTGAATAATTTGCTTCTTTTTGGTTCTCTCCAATCTTCCCAAAAAACTTTTATGTCGTCTATGATGCTTTCTATCAGAGGTTCATTAATAGGCTGGATCAATGTAGGATCCAATGGCTCTAAATCTAGATTCCTGGTATATATATTTTCAGCCACCGCTTTGTCCATCTTTTCTGAATCAAATATCGTACTATAAAATCCATCAAAGTCTGTAAAATAAGAGCTCCATTTGATACCTGGGAAAGCTTCAATATCGAGACTTCTACCTTCTTTTCTTCTCGTCTTAGGGGCATTTTTATTCTCTTGCAGATAAAACTGGCGTAAGGTTACCACAGCCTCTTTTCGATATATAAACGGAATTATTGCAGGTTTATTAGTATTTTTTATAGGATCTGGCAAAAGCGAAGATCCAAATCTCTCATTCTCACAACTAAACACAACATTTTTCAATCCCACGAGCTTTATCATTCCATCACACATGATACATGGCTCAACATTGACATACAGAGTGATGTCTTCTTTGTGCTTTTCCAAAAAGCCAGCTGGCAAGTCTTTGAAGGAAAGATATTCTCCATGATGAATTCCGTTTTTATCTTCATTGGTTTTGTTGTATTTGAGACTAATTATTCTATCTTGAAACACTAAAAAAGTTACTATGGGCATCTCTCTACCATCCTTTAAGATTTCTTGAGCAACCAAGGTTAATAAACGCATAAATGATCTATGCTTAAGGAAACTTGAAGAATACTCCATGTTAGTTGCAATGTTCAAAAAAAAAAAAAATCAATCAATATAATTACTAATGTATCTAAGAAGTGTTATCCAAGCATATGGTTCTCTCAATCAACCTTGTGAGAAACCATAAGAATCTATGTTTTTATTCAACTAAAAAAAAGAAAAAATTCCCTTTTCTCTCGTAATCAAGAAAATCTGTACCAAAAGAAACGCGCTATAGTCATGTTTTAAACATTTCAGAGAAAATAAGCAAAAAAAACTTATTTAGCTTTTTCTAAATCCTCAATTTTATCGTCTTTCAACTTCAAGGTATAGATCCAAGTAGTTCCAAAATGTTTTCTCTCTTCGGAGACTATTTCCAAGTCGGAGTCATCTATAATCTCTCCTATATCAAGGTTGAAACGACATCCCCAATGCTCTAGTCTTTTCTCCATAGAATTGGTCATCATTCTGTTGAGACTTTCATAACTTGACTTTCCATGTTCAAGAAGAAAGACCCTGCCGTCTTTTTTCAAAAGCTTTGCCATGTTATTCAAGGACTCAACAGGATCCTTTTGTGAGCACAATCCGAAAGTTTCAAAAACACAGTCATATTTCATCATATTTTCACTCTCATCTCTAACTAAGTCTTCACATTTGCCCTTAACAAAAGCAACTTTACTGTATTTATCATTAAAACTTTTGAATTTTTCTTTACAGGTTTCAAGCATTTTTTGAGAGGGATCCAAAAACGTGATACTATTGATGCCTACTAAATCTAGGTAGGAAATGTTTCTACCGGTACCACATGATGTTTCTAAACAATCACCATATAGCTTCTTAGCAAGTTTCTTTCTTTGACCATTGATAAAAATAAGTTCTTCTCTCTTTATTGAGGAGTCATATTCAGTAGCCTTCTCTTCAAAGAATTTGACGGTATCCATAGGAGGCATTACTTTATGTATGCTTTCAAGTTCATATATTTTCTGTAACAACTTGTCATCTTCTCCATTTTCAGGTAGCCCACGATCTCTCAGCGTTTTCTTAATTGATTGATAGTTTGGAATGGTGAAGTCATCAAAAGTGTCTAAACCATATTCTTCAATCATGTAATCATATTGTGCAAGTTTCAAGAGCTCTCTTGTCCTCATTTTATTAGCATTGAACATATTCTTGTATTTCAAGTTTTCATATTCACTAACAGGCTTATCTAAATCTTCTTCGCTAATATTATCTATTAAATGGTTTAAATTAAACTTTGATGAATCGTTTTGTAATAAAAAGTCATTAACTCTAGCTTCAAGAACAGACAGTCTTTCACTTAAAACGTTTGCAAATCTATCATGCTCAGCAACTGTGAACCCCCCTGTTTCCAAAATTTCTTGCTTTCTTTTTTCAGCTTCTTCTCTTCTCTGCTTCATTAAGTCGTTATATTCCAAAACTTTAAGAGCTCTTTCTTTTATTTTGAGCACACTTAATTCTTTTAAATCTTCGAAGGTTACATCCTTTCCATTGACAATTTTTTCATATTCCTTCCAGGATTGAAACTCTCTTCTTAACTCAACATTTTTAGAGAATCTTCTTCTGGCTTCATACTTTTCATAGAAGAAGTATGAATAAATAAGGAAACAAATAAAAACACAGGTCAAAATCTTGGCTTGCATTCTTTGAAACTCTTTAGAATTTAAATACAATCCAAATTTCACTAATTTTTTAGGGAATGTTGTAGCAAACTTCGAGTTTTCAATTTTACTTTTAATACTGTACTTTCTTAAATTTAGTAGTTCATTTGTTCTACACTGAAATTTGACTCTATTAGATAACAGCAAACTATGTTGCCTCTTCAGCAAAACATTTCTGTGTTGATTTTTGAAAATAATTGTTGGTGAAAATTTTGGAGCAAAAATCAGACCCCTTTTAAAGCTTTCAAACATCACTCTATGGTATCGTTTTATAGGAGTTTAATATATAGAAGTAATTAATAAGTGGCATATTAAGAAAATTTTTGAAATAATCAAAAAAGAAAAAAAAAAAAAAAAAATATTACTCAGAAATCCGCCTATAGGACAACATTTGGTCTCCATTGAATTGTTTAATACCGCTTTATATTTATCGCAAGTTGATTACCATTCTCCTATTTGTATCTCGTAAAAGCAAATAAGCAAACACTTCCTCTTATAAATAAAAATAGAAATAAACATTTTTAAAAAAAAATATGTTGATCATTTAGTATGTATGTTGAATTTACTTTAATCGATATTTTTTCCTACTAGCCTCTCATTTTCTCACTCTGAATCAATTGAGATCCGAGTTCTTGCATCACCTCCGGATCATTAAAGACATACAAAGAATCACTACTAACTGACTCCATTCCCTCTCCTGTCTTATAGCTCAGAAGTATGTCATATAAAGCAGATACTCTTTGCTCCGAAATAACAAGATTATTAAAAGCCAATATCTTTATTATAATGATGTACTTACTAATCAATAGTCTCTTTTTTATATCTATACCTGGATCATTAATGTCTGAATAGATCTCAAATGAGGTGTCTTGTTCAATTCTGGTAATGTCTGATTTGATGCTTGGCTGACCTTTCTCATCATGGTTTACTTTATCTGTCTTCTCATGACTTACCCAAATAAAACAGTTACATCCCAAGATGATCTTTATAGAGTTATTATTAAAAAAGTGTGTATGTGTTTTCTTACGTTGTATTAGACCCATTTTAACTTTGATCAATGCACCGTTCCTCAATTTACCGTAGTTTAAAGATCTAGTGTGTAAATGAACGTCATTTCTGTTAGCGTAAACGCCTTGGACTTCACAGTTAATCAAGTCTCCTACTTTCAAAAGCTGTTTCATATTCAATTCATCTTGCTCATTTTTTCTTCTTAACAAGCCCCCAGGTAAATTTATACTGGATAGCTGCAAAGTTGCCAGGTTATTACCGTTTATATTTAGCTTCCATTTTTTTGATGAAGTGACCTCAACGATTTGCCCGATTATGTGATCACCAATTTCAGCCATGTACAAATTTTTATTAACGTTTTCTATAGAGATTAACTTATTGATTTTGGATATGACACCTAAGGTGGAAGAGTAGATGTTGATTTCATCATCTTTTTGATTTTCCTCGCTTGAAAATGCCATTGGTTTTAAGTCTTCGGTAGTGTAAGTGTTATGCCCCTTCATGTATTCATTACTTTTAATAACCAAATCCCCAGGAGCAATCATCTGATTCACGAGTTTTTTGTTGTCAGCTTCATCATCAGAATCGGATGACATATCAATGTCATCGTCACTGCTTTCAAAATTGTAAATTTCTTTCGCTTCGTTGCTTAAGTGGATGCTTGTGTCTAAATTTTTATCATCCTTCAGATGTGTAATAACATTCAAAATTTTGTTAGCTGCTGACATTTGTGTGTATTTTTTATTGGTGTTTATATACTTTTGATTAGTTCATTTGATTGGACCAAGAGTTCTTTGAAGTTGACTATAAAGAAACATTTCTTTTTTTTTTTTCTTTTTTTCGAGCTCTTGCGTAAAGGTACAAATTTATAATTTTGCATGTCTTCATATTACATCTTCGGATTTAAGGGAGGTTAAGAAGCCAATGAATGCTTTTAGGGATCTGATAGAGATGGTATACCAGTAGAGTTTTTAACAATAACAAAAAAACAAGTTAGCATGAGCTTACTTGGTCTCTGAATTTGAGCTAATATATTTCTCTGACAACGTATCTCAAAAATAATTTTGTTAATGCACTGTATGATTGACACTTGAATTTATTTTATGACCAGAGATTTATCAAAAGGTTATATATCATTTAGCCAAGCACAAGAAATATCTTGAGTCATCACCAAAAATATTGTATGAACATTATGATTTTCTTTGAGAGCAATAATTATGGCTAAAATAAAAAATTTTACTATTATCATTTGAAAAGCGTTAAAGGAAATATAAAAGTTAAATTTTATTTGCTATATTTTTGTGTATATACGATTTTCTCTATCTAAGGTCTAATCTATTTATTACTTTTATGATTACTTTGAGAGCAAAATCTTTTAGCTAAAATTTGACTTTAGGCCTAGTCTGTTCATTTCAAACAATTATTTACCTCCATAAAGTAATTACATGCAGGCTTACAATTTTGTCTAAGTAGTTTGTAATAGGATATAAAAATTTTCCATTAAAGGTTTTCAACTTTTACTTGATCGTCTTATAAAAACTCTGTATCTTATTTTTACTATAGTACATAAGACTTTAGTGCATATAAAAAAAGGTTTCTATTAACATATAGAGTAAAGTATGAAGACAATTAGTGGATTAGCTTATTTCAAATAAAAGTGAACTCATTGATTAAACGATAAGCTTGTATATATCCGAAGAAAACAATGTGTCATTTGTAGTTTTTTTTCTTTTTCTTTTTTCAATTTTTTTTTTTTTGAAAATAACTATTTTCACTTACCGAAGTGAAAGATAGACCATAATAATATCACCACGAAACGCATATTAATTTAACAGAAACATTCTTATTGCTTCTGATAAGTTGAGATTTGATGTTTAGAAGAAACAGCATATACTCATTAATTTCTAAAAAATTTATAGTAATGAACGCTAATGTTGATAATCTCACACCACTAAGCTTTACCACAGAGCATATTAAAGGCAGAAACACATTACTAACAAAAGTTTTGCTGCCTAAAGATCATATTCTAAAGAATATTGTTTTTAAATATAATTCAAACAATGAAATTCTAGATATTGAAAATAAAGAGACACTTTTCCGAGGGAAACTAAACTGTCTCTCATTGGTGATTCAAGACCCAAAACTAATTGGAAAAATCAATAAATCGTTTAGCAATACAGGAGATCTTTTGAGAGTTACGGGTTATCCATGCATTGTTAATGATGAGCATACCAATTTTAAAAAGATACTTTTCTCCCCACAAATCAAAAATATTGAAGATTTATCAGAGGGCTTTCAGAAGTTTTTGAGAGAAGAGCAAAGCATAACGAACTCAGATGTCAACATATTTAAACCACATGTTCTCTCTTTTGATTATTCTTATTGGAGTGTTCAAGACGTTATCAGTACTATAATTCCTAGTATTTTAAAAGAAAAAAATGACGGAATTAATGATGATTCCATAGAAACTCCAGTATCCTATTCTGTGACAGGAGATATCGCCCACTTAAATCTAAGATCACAATTCAATGATGCAAGATTTTTGATAGGAAAAATAATAATAGACAAGATTCCGGGCTTAAACAAAATTGTCAACAAAATGAAAACTATAGACACAAAGTTCAGAACATTTGCTATGGAAGTCATAGCATCTAGATTTGAGCCATATCCGAAGACCTCATTACCGGAGGATATGAGTAAGGATCCGTCTTTTAAACATTATTTCAGATGTCAGCATAAAGAATCTAACTGTGTTTTTACATTAGACTTCTCTAAAGTTTATTGGAACTCTAGACTACAAACTGAGCATGACAGATTAATCAGTACTTTTAAACCCAATGAGTTAGTTATTGATGTTATGGCTGGTATTGGGCCTTTTTCTTGTCCAAGTGGGAAAAAGGGAGTTTTTGTTATAAGTAATGATTTAAATCCAAGCAGCTATGAATACATGCAAATGAATGTTGCCAACAATAACGTCAAGAATTATGTTCAGTGTAGAAATTTAGATGGTGCAGATCTTATAAAGAATACCTTAAGATATGTCAAAGAGTTTAGATCACAAGCAATCTATAGCCACACAGGTGAGCTAATCACCAAAACCTATGTCAAAGGCCAAGACAAAAAGAGGGTAGCTAAACAACTAAAAGCCACAGTACCAAAGCTACCTAATCATTATGTAATGAACCTACCAGCAACTGCCATAGAATTTCTAAATAACTTCAAATCAATTTACAATGAATTAGAAGCTTCGGAGATTGACACATTGCCTTACGTTCATGTCCATTGTTTTGAAAAATATGGATCTGAAGAACAATTAACTGATAAGGAAATTCACTATAGAGTGTACCAAAGAATTATAAAACAGTTTGACCTTTCTGAAGGTAATAAGATTTTGCCATTTGATACCATGAAGTTTCATGAGGTTAGAAGAGTTGCTCCTTGTAAGCCAATGTACTGTGTGTCCTTCCAAATACCGTTGAACATATTGAAAACCAACTAACCTATCATGTATTCTTCAGATATAGTTTATATTTTTGCCAATAAAATTAACACCAACTACGTATCCAGTCTACTAAAATTAATATCACTGACTAAAATAGTCTTTCTTTTCTAAATTATTTATGAGATATCTCAATAAAAAAATCAATGAAAACATAACGACTGCTCGGACCAACAAGAAGAATTTCTTTTTTTTGGTTTTCAACTTCTGGACGTGGCTTTCTACAGAATAAAGAGCTTAATGAGCTCGTAATTTTCAATTCAAAATTGATTGCAGTCCAATTTAGGCAAAAATAACCCTAGTATGGTTAATAAAAACTACGTTTATGCGAGTCACCTTTATTTTTCTTTTGAAAAAAAATGAAGTGATAAAGAAAGGTGACTCGCATAAACGTAGTTTTAATTAACCATAAAATAATCATTTTTGCCTAAAATAGACCGAAATCATTTGTAATTATAAAATATACCTAAATTAAACAGAAAAAACTCAACTAAATATTCCACAATTCACAATAAATCCCATGGAACTCTTTATGAAATAGATTATTTCATGAATTCTTAACATGTTTTCTCTCATTTTCTATTAAAATTACCTCAAAACAACTAAAACTGAATGTAAATTTGTAAATAGAGCACCCTCAATCTAAAACTTCTATTGCTATATGTTTTTTTTCTACCATACCTTTTCTCAAAACAATAAAATCCTTATTTGTATTTCAATAAAGGGGTGAATGTAATAAGTAGACAAATTCTAAAGTTGCAAAAGTATTTAAAGAATCAATGCTGACTTTGTATTTAGTTTTGATTGTATTTGATTAAAAGTTATATTGATCATAGCTAGAAATGTAGTGACTTCTGTAGCTAAGTTTTTAATTTTAATATAATTAATCTTACTAAGGTAAGCTAAACCCAAACATAAATTATCACTAAAGAAAGAAAAACTCTAAGAACTCTACAAAATGCATTTTAAGTATTTCTTTTATTTTTTTCTAACTACTATTTACACAGCAGCCACATCTTTCACCATTGACAGTGCAGATTACACTGCTGTAGACACATCATCTGAACAGCAAATCTAACAACTTGATCTTCAATTATCTATTGATGGTTTTGCTGAATATGTTTCTGGTCAAAGGTTCCAGTTAATCTTAGATAAAGTTCATCACATTTCTTTACCATTTGACAACAACACCATTTCCATTTATTTAAAAAATGATGACTCTTTGCTTTTCCAATCAAGTGGTATTAGTGATGCATCCTCATCTCAGAGTAATAGCTTTGGTACTGGAACTATTATTGACTTTGTTGCTTCCAAATCCTTTAATGTTCCTGATAATGAAAAGCTAACCATGTATTTGACCTTGCACGCGGTTTTCATTACTGGTAACGACTTCTACTTTTACAACAATGATTACTCTATTAGCACTATTTCTCCTGGTAACAATGACATGGGTATTTCTGTTAGTGCCTCTGTTGCTACAAATGCCTTTTTGCAAGGTGTTGTTGCTACTCCTACAGCTACAGCCGCTATCGACATTTCAAGTCCAATCGCTACTGCCACTCCTACTTACAAACTAGATGTGCAATTCCAATGGGTCAATGATGCATCTGCTCTCAGTGTTTCAACTCCAGTTCCTATTCTAGAAGTTTTTGGTACTGTATATCCATCTTGTTCAAATGCTTACACTTTTGTTACTGCTAACTACAGAGCAGACTTTGACTCACAATTATCTCTTCCATCTGATGCCCAATACTCTTATTCTGCTGCTCCTTCTGATATGAACGTATGGACTTCTATTGGTACTGATGTAACTCCTGTCAAAGCCACTGCTATACAAGAAACAACATTGTCTGATGGTTCTGTTGAGACTGAAGTATTATTCCAAGTTACCTCTGGTGCTAATACAGATGCTTATTATATGTTTGGAGCTTTGGCTGTTCCAACCAACACCAACTATGATGGTTACTATGGAGTTACCCATATTGGTAGCATTGTATGTGCATCTGGCTTAGATACCACGACTCAAAGATGGAACACTGTCCAAGAAATCTCTATAGTTAGACTAGCAAACTCTGGATACGCTACTGAAGTTACTGAAACATCCACAACTACTTCCACCTGGGATAGCTCAACCAGTTCATCCACCACAAAAACACCAGCTTCCACAGACGTTTACAACACCAAGACTGTTCAAATAACTTTATATGTGCCACTTACACCAAATGATACAACCACCACTACCACAACAACAACCACTAGACCATACACTGGGCAAAGTACCGTGACTTTGACCACTGAAACTGTTTATTCTTCTGGTACAGGTACTGTAGAAACTGAAACCGATATTGTCATTGTTGAAACTCCAGAATCCACTGTTGTAAGTACATCAGAAACAACAGTAACCTCAGTCCAAACAGATGTTGTTAATAGTACTTTTACTACAACTGATGTTGTTCCAGAAACTAGCACATCTACTGCCACAACAGTTATTCCAACAACCGTTACTTCTGTCACTGTCAGCACTTCTGAAACTACATCCATTAGTACTGGTACTACCGTTAGTTTGACTACTGAAACAACAACTCAAACAACTGTTGTTGAAACCACTGAAACTAGTACATCAATCACAACTGTTCCTACCGTCTTAACCAGCACGTTGACATCTCAAACAACTGACACTGTCATAACCACTGAAACAGACACAGAAACTACATCCACTGAAGTTGTTACCACTAACACTATTACAACTACTGATGTAACTGAATTTGTTTCAACTACTACTGTTACTGAACAAACCGCTACAACCACCTTCGAAACAAATACTGTTATAACCTCTCAAAATATAACAAGTACCAGTACATACCTTACCACTCAGGTAACAACCATTATTGATCCATCAACTATCATTACAACTGAGAGTATCACAACCACCTATACTCTAACTCAAAGTAGCACAGATACTGTCAATACTGATGTAACAGTCACCCATACTAGTATCATTGAAACTACATCTGATGTGACCTCTTTGGTTACTATTCCAACAACTGCCACATCAGTTGTCACTTTCAATACAACTTATACTACAGATGTCGAGACTACAGTTACTAACATTAACTCTTTCACCACCAATGTTACTAATGTAGTTACCTTAACATCTAAAAGCACAGATTATACTACATATAACATTACTTTGACAACTGGAGTTACTGATTTACAGACTTTAAGCTTTAACACTACCAAAACAGAAGTAATACCAACTACCTTATTGAGCACTTCAACCTATAAGTCACTTATTGTTACTACTAGTACACAATCAGCTAATAGCAGTTCAGTAACTGATGTTCCTGCAACAACTAATGAAGAAACAACATCAACAATCTCAAACGGCTCTCACACTGCTTCTGGTTCAACTTCAAAAAGTGTTGTCTCATCACCAGCAACTACTGAAATTGTCGCTACATGTAATAAATCATCATGTGTAACCACGTCTCTTCAGACTTTAGCTGGCACACCTACTACCGGTATTGTTACAGCTGCTTCTCAAACCACATTGGAGTCTTCAGGTGTTGTTTCCAGTCCATATCAATCATCTTTCATTACTCCTGAAAGTGCCTCTATATTAGAGCAAAGCTCTTCATTCACTGGAGTATACATATACACTGATGGTGCCGCCAAAAACATTGCAACTGGATTCAGTTCTGCCATTTTAGGTTTAATTTCCTTACTCTTAGTATAAATAGCATTACTCTGTACCAAATTTCCGGCCAAAAAAAACTGTGTTCGTTGTTACCTTAACGACAAGCTTACACATTTTGTATACTTAATTATATACCTTTCTATTATATATGTAAAATAAATCTAGGTTCAATAAATTAAAAGAACTTATGTATTTTAATATTTTCTTAGTCAAATAATAGCTTTTTTTTAAAAAAAGCTTAATTCTGATTAGCAAATTCTCCTTAGGAGCTTATGACAACAATAACAAATATGGAATAAAAGATTTAAAAAGTCGTATTGGCTATTTACTCTTTTTTGTACACAACATGTATTGTTTCTCTGTTTTTACTAAATCAACGTCTTTATGTTCTTGAAATAGATCCTTTTAGGCCCGCTTTTATTCAATTTTTTTTTTTTTAGTGACTAAACCAAAATCGATAGCAAATACCATAACCAAGTAATATCTGCTATAATTTTTTTCATTGTGGAAAACAGAATGAATTGTATGTAGCCAAACACCATACATTCATTGTGTAATCTTTATTATTACTTGAAATACATTAGCATTTAGCTCTCATAGCAATCCCATTATGCTTTTCTCTAAAGCAAAATCCATAGCACCAGCAAAAAAATTAGGCCGCTTTCATTGTAAAAGATTTTTGAGTATAGACGAAGCCAAGAGTCAAATACTCTCACACCCTACTGTAGTAAAGCATATTAAAAATTATAGTAGCAGCCTGATAGAGAACACTAAGTCTTTAACGGAATGTTATCATACTCTTTTAAGTCCTATTTTAGCAAAGCTTGAAGAAAGTGAAATTTTAGAGTTACAGAAGTATGTTTTAGAAAAAGCATCATCCCTGGAATTTGGTATATCAGATTTTTTGTTGAGAGAAATTATTAGCTCTAAAGGCTTTTGTCACAAATCCGATAGAATATCAAGCTCCGTTTTTGAAGATCTTGTAAAACTTAACCCAGGTAGAAGAATATCTCATTTAGAATACCTGGGAGAATTGCAAAGACTAAACGTTGATATTTTGAGCAAAAATAGCAATATTATGATGTTTACCTTTAATAGCATCATGGGATCATCAAAAGTAGAAAAGGATGCGGAGTTGGTTAGCAAGTTGACACAATTGGTTTACGTGTTTACAAACATGTCACCTGAAAATTTGTCAAAGTGTTTTTCTTCAATGAGCATTGACGAATTTATCGAAATGTTAATAGATTCAAACTCGACCAGACTCTTAGAGTTGGCATTGGATAAAATATTGGAGGTTGGCTGTGGTAGTTCTTTGTTTAAAACTACAAAGAAATCTGATGCTAAATCATTAACTCCATATCAGCACTTTTTGATATTGAGATTTGAACTTCTTGGCTCTAAAGAGAAGAATAAGCAAACAGTTGCTCTTAAATATTTGGAATTTGTTAAGAAAAATGGACCATATTTTGCTTTGAGTGATGGAGAAAAACTATCAACTGAAACAAGTCAGGCAGAAGAGCACCTTTTGTATAGAGAATTAAGCTTAAAAAACAAACTTAATATAAAAACTTATAAAAACTATTTCTGCGATACAGTAAAAATATTCTCAAACACTTCTCTTGGTGATGCTTTGAAAAACAATAAAGGGAAATCATATTTAGAAAGAATATTGTATCTAAATGATCCAGAGAACTTTGCATCACTGGATAACGGTAACGGTGATCGATTTGAGAAGGCATTCAGATACTATCACTCTATAATAAGTGGAAGACTAAGTTATTCTTTGAAGGAAGTACAAGAGCACTATTTGGCGGCAAATAATATTGATAACTTCACTGAAATAGAACTTTTTAAGATTCAGCAACTTCAAATGTTAGCTATGTGTGTCATGAGTAGTTCTGACGAGACCAAAGATTATATTATTGAATTGATGAATGAAAACGTCGCCAAATATTTAAAGACTGAGTGTTGTTTTGATTTCATTAAAGCTTTTATAGTTTCCATTTTGATGACTAAAGATGTCGATTTGGCTATTTACATTAAAGAAGGTTTCTATAATAATGGATCTTTAACAATATCAGACATGAAAAAATTGAACAAATTCTTTGTTAGCTATGGAGATTTTAGCGAAGGTAATAAACAAGTCACCAGAGTTGGAACTTTCAAGAGAAATATGCAAGATTTGATTCTTGATGAAATTGTAAACCGTATTTAGCAGTAATTGTATCAAATAATGCAACGTTACTACACATAATTTGGGCACAGTGTCTTGACATGTGGAGATGATTTCTTTAAAAAATCATATTATAGAAATATACAGTAGATACTCTGTTAGTGTGCTGTTTTCAATTTTGCTTAGTTTTCTATATATAAATAGGTGAATTTTTCATTTGTACTGTTGTACTACTGTCGGTGTATAGATTTCACTTATTTGAAAAAATGAGCTTTCTCCGTGGACTACTTAACCGGTCCAAAGCGTTTGCTGTTTGTTATTTTCTATCTTGTGGTTATCCTGTTTTATAATGCTCGAATCCCGATCACGATCCAAAATACTGGATCTTCCGGAGATTACATTTTCCCGCATAACATAAATATCTATTAAAAGCGAGCCTTCATATATACAAACATTCTGTTCGTCTTGGAGTAATTGCGTTTAAAAACATTTCAAAACATTGATCTATTTACATTACCTTTAAGAATGTAGAAAAAATTGTAAATAAACAATAATCAAACCAAACATCATATTTTATCAAATGATCACGCCAGTATACTCTCATGAAACACATGCCGTGTTACTTATAAAAGCAGCAGATCTTTTTCAGTTATCAAAGGAAAATCAAACAGCAATTATGGATAAAATCAACTTTGGATATGCCAGAAACCACGCCAAATTTAACACTATAGAAGGGGGAAGAATTAGAGATTTGGAGAACTTTGCAGGTGATGCTGGATTTGAAGGTCATTTAAACCAATCATATCTCTACTTGTATATCGAGAAAAAGTCGCATGCATACAAGTCATTATCGAGTTCAGCCAACAGCCAAAAAGAAATATACGATCTGTATGAGATGATTCATGTAACTCAAAAAAACAAAGATCAGCTAGTGATTACTAAAGAAGATATAGACGGATGTGTTGGATTTAAGCCTCACCACAGTTATCCTGATGGTAAAACTGTAGAGCCAACTTGTTTTGCTTCATTTCTGCCAAGACTTGGCTCTGTTCTTCTGCCACTAGGTGAAAAACATTTTGCCACAATGTTTGATGTTGAACAGTTTATTGTAGAAGTTTTTATTGAGCACAATTTGAGAGAATATTATGCTAATTATCATAATTATACCGAAATAAGACAGTTTCATATTCCTATTGACTATTCTCCTGAAGAAACAGGTTTGGAACCAGGTATTATTTTCAAGAGGCCAATGAACATGTCTGTTATGATTAAAAAGGTTTGATATGTTGCGATTATTATATGGGGATGGTGTGCCAAATACTATGCTTTATTAATTAAAGCATATATTCATCATATGTTAAAGTAATTTACCAAAGATCAATGTCATAACAACTGTTACTTCTGGTGAGGTGTATCACGTGGGTAAATTGCTTTTTTTATATAGCCGAAACATAAAGAAAGTGAACAGTTTTTGTTTCCTAAACTGGAAAACACCTCTCAATACTTTTTCTTTTTTTAATATTTTTTTTTCTGCAAAAGTTTCATAAATATAAAGATGGTGTAGGAATGGAGAAGAAAAGTCAGTACTTTAGCTTTGATAAACCAAACTCTTTTATTAATAAGACACAAAATAAGTAAGAAATAGGTCTGTTGTCCTCTATATATTAATTTAGTTTAGCTCATCAAACCATCCAAATTTTTCTCTATATGTCAATCACTAATAAACACAAAAAGCTGTCAAAAAAAGAACAGCAAATACAAAAAAGAACAGCCAAATTTAATGAGCAAAGTGAGGGTTCCTTGTTTAATCTGAATACTTTTGATGATCAATCTCTGGATAATTTAATAGACCAAGATGTTTCTGTAGCTGATGGCCATATTCGTGAGGAAAATGCTTTGGCAAGAAGAAAAAGAAAAAGAAGTGCAGATGAAGAAGATGAAGTAGTATTCGGGCCTAGAAAATTAAATTATGATGACGAAAATGTAGCTAATGAAACAATTGGGCTTCCAATTAAGGTCAATGGGAAAGTTGTGGTGCAAAAGAAATTGGCAAAACCACTTCGTACTCTCAAAAAGATCCATGAAGAAGATAAAGAAGATAAATCTGAATCTGAAGCAGATGAAGACTCCACTGGAAATAAGCCTGAACCAGGTGGTGAACCCGTTGAAGTTGTGGATACAGCTGAAAGCATCATCAAGCTGAAAGAAGAGATTGCTATGTTAGTCAACTCTGTTATGGAAATGCCAGAAGATTCTTTGGCTCAGTTAACAAGATTAGTTAGAATGACTAAATCTAAGAATATCAACACCTGTAAATTTTCTAGTTTGTCTTTGATACCCTTGTTTAAGAGTATTATTCCTGGATACAAAATTAGAGCTCTAACTGCTAAGGAAAAGTTGGAAAAGCAAACAAAAGAAGTTAAAAAGTTGAGAGCATTCGAAGACAATTTAGTAGCCAATTACATGGCCTTTATTGACACAGTTGAATATATGAACAAGCCAGCAAAGCAGGGTCAAGAAACAAACCTAGTATTGTATAACATAGGTGGTTTGCTTGTATGTGAGTTAATTAAGAACTTCAAACATTTTAATGGTAATTTAACGTTATTCAAACTTGCTGTGAGAAGATTGGTGGGTGTATCAAATCATTTTAAAGCACAATCAGATCCATATTACTTTAAAATCTTAAAGGAGATGGAAACTATAGTTTATGAAGACTATGAAGGCCAATACACTTTATTCATTTTGAGAAACCTTAACAAAATGTTAAAATTGAGAAATTATAGATGCTACGAATACACTCTATTAGTTTTATTGAAAATGGACATCTTAGAAGATTATGTTCCACCTGAAAATAAAGAAGATGACACTGTAAAGATTAAGAAGAAAGACAGGGTTCATTTATCTAAGAAACAAAGAAAAATAAGAAAAGAGCTTAAGGAAATTGAGAAGGATATGGCCCAGGCAGAACAAGCAGTTTCTCAGGAAGAAAGAGAAAAGAATCAGTCTGAAATTTTGAAACTAACATTGCAATTATACTTGACTGTCTTAAAAAATAAGGAAAGTGTTAACAGTTTGGTAGGTGTTGTCTTAGAAGGTTTAGCTAAATTTGGACACATGGCCAATTTTGATTTGCTAGGAGATTTCTTGGATATCTTAAAGGAAATTATAATAGATATAAATGATGAAGATCAATTCGCTGACAATGAAACATCAGGAACTACTTTGAACGCTAGATTGATATTGTTGTGCATTGTCACTGCCTTCACCTTGGTTACTAATCATTTAGGTCTCAAATTTCAAATGGATTTATCATTCTTTATTAACGAACTCTATAAAATTTTGCCTATTCTATCAGTTGATCCCAACTTGGAGACAAACACACCAACTCCATTTTCCAATACACCTTATGCTACCAACATAAACGATAAGATAACCATTGAGTTTTTGTCTTCCTATAAAGTTAAAATTAACACATCTACCACATCTGAACTGCTTCTGAAGGCTTTAGACTTTGTGTTCTTCAAAACCAAAAATGCAACAATCCAAAGAGCTAAAATATTCAACAAACAGCTTCACAGTTTTATGTTGCATACTCCGGAAAAAACTTCTTTAGCTGTTGCTAAATTCTTGGAGTTTTTGAGTAATAGATATGATGAATGTCATGGTATGTATGACACCAAAGAAACTATTGCTAACTATAGTGTCATAAATGGAGAGAAATACTCAAAATTTATTATGAATATTGCAGATAATAACAAATTTGATGAAAACGGTTTCCAAAAGCTAGTAGGAGAAGGAATGGAAATTGACAGTTGTAACATAGATGATGTTGTCAACTGGGACATAGCTCTATTGGAACATTCTTGTTATCAAAGTGTCTCTAAAGCAACTAAAAGTTTAGTAAACGGAAATCATAGACACAGAAAGTAATTCTACCAATTTTATTTTGCTTTGTTATGAAAACAGATGTTAATTTCTTACTAAAGTATATATGTTTATTAAAAGTATATATGCACTTAAAGTTTATAACTTCCAATAAATTTTGCATTGGCATCTGAATGTTGCTTTTTAGCTTTACCTTTGCTGTCTGTAGATTTACCGTCTTTGCCTACAACAGTAATATGTCTGCTATTACTTTTCAAAACGTCTAAGGACTCCTCAACCTTGCTTTTCTTATGTACATTGGATTCATCTTTTTGTTTCATTAACTTAGATCTCTTTCTTTTTACAGATCTTCTCAGTCTTTGTCTCTCCTCTTTTGAGAGTTCATTCTTGTTCACAGTTAATCCGTTCTTTAACACCACGTCATCTTCCCTCAACTTATTGCTACCGGAATTCTTATATATTTCTTGTGGAGCAAGACTTGATTCTGCACTCTGTATAAGAGGTTGTTGATCTTCCATTGTTATTGTGGATGTTTCTGATTTGACCTCTAGGGCACTTTTAACAGGCTTTGGTGTGAAATGAGCAGATGACAACGCATTCAAAGTATACATCACATCATCAAAGAGAGTATCAATTTCTTTATGCTTTTCTTTCAACTCTTCAGATTCTTCAAATTCTTCCAAATCCTTGCTTACAGCAGCTTCATCATCAGCTTCTTTATATTGGTCTGCAAGAGAAACTTTAGATTTGATTTGAGAAACTTCTTCTCTGGTTCTTCTTGGTTTTAGAGTATTGTTTAGTATACGTTTTTCTAGATCATCAAATTGCATTTCTTTAATTCTCTTTTTGATTACCTCCTCGATAGATTCAACTACTTCAGATGTAATAACGGGAACGCTTTTTGCATTCGATTCAAACTCCAATTCAATTTCTTCTTCAACCAATGCATCCTTAGGTCTATTTTTTGCATTAGATTCACCTTTCATTCCCCAGTGCTTATCTTCGATTGCCTTCTCTTCTAGTTGTTGAATCTGTCTTTGAATTTCAAGTTGTTGACGCTCATGAGAGGAAAGTATCTTGGTATGGTTGCTCTCTGAAGATCCAGATATATTTTCCTCACCTTTATCTGAATATTCATCTTCTTCATCTGAAAATAAATCTTTTCTAACATTGTTCATTAATGTGTCAATTTCATCATCCGATAGGTTATCAGATAGCAATTTCTTTCTAACAGATTTTTCTGTTTTGGTGTTTGATTTTTTAATTGATTCAGGTTCATCAAAGAAATCGTTATAATATTCAGCCTCTTCATCTTCTTCAGAGGGGATGTCACCAAAAAAGTCAATATCTTCAGAGTTGGATTCTTCTGCATTGTCCAATAAGTCCAACCCCTTTTCTTCTGCTTCATCAAGCTGCCTCAAAAAAGATTTGGCATCGAAAAATTTATCACTTCCTTCATCATCATTTTCATCTTCCTTTTTGTCAGACTCAAAAGCTTTTTCACTTTCGACTGAGTTGACACTATCATTGGCTGAAAAATATTCTGCTTCGTTGTCAGATATCTGTTCAGCTAGATTATCTTCATCATTAATAGCATGGTTTTCTTCATAGGCTTCGTTAATTTTTTCATCTTCTGTTCCGCTGGCACCATCGCGTTCTGATTCTTCATCCTCTTCTTCATCTTCACTTTCTTCTTCTCCCTTTTCGGCATGAGATTCTAGGACTGAGGTTAACTCCTTGATATCATTTAATAGTTTAGGACTTAAAACCTGCAAAATTATATTAAATTGTTCAAAAATTTGATTAACATCTAAGCCATCAACAATCAAAGAATCAATTGGTGACTTGTTTTCAAAAATCTCTCTTTGAACATTTAGCAAATCATCAACAATTTCTTTTATCATCGTCTTGTTGTTGTCTTCTAGATTTTTTGAGTTTAGCAAGTTCAGAAGTGTAGTTCCATTTTCGGTAGTATCCTTCGAAATGATAATATCGTGTATACTTTCCAAGTTCATCTTTGATTCAAGTAGCAAATTTACAAGTTTTTGTTATTTTGGGTTTATTGTTTTCTTTCTTGATTCAATCTTTCAGAACTTGGAAACAAGCTGAAGTAGATTGAATATCTAATAACGTTAACAACTGTCGCTAATTTTAAAAAAATAACTTAATGGAAAGTTCTCTTTACTCTGAAAAGGTAATTTTTCCTTTTTCGCCTAAAGCAGAGAAAAAAAAAAGAAATGTTTATTAAGAAAGTCTGCAAAGTAGGTTAGAATAACAATAAATCCGAAGCTTCGAAAAAAAAAAAGCTAGACTAAGGTTTTACCAATGAAAATATAAATTTATATATAACGTAAGGCTACAAAACAGCTGCTCCTACACCAAGGGCTGATAAAATAGATGAAATAAAAATTATTCCACAACAAATATAATATTCCCATTGTTTTATTGTAGTTTTGCACATGATCATGTAAAATAAACACGGTAATATAAAGCATATAATAAAGCATAATCCTGCACCAAGCAATGCTAATATTTTGTCAAAATCAGGAAATACTATTGAAGTTGCTAAAAACAAACCATTCACAAATACTTTATTTAAGCATGAAACCAATCCAAGCCTTTTAGGCTTATTTTGATCTATATTATATGATAACTGAGAATTATCAGGAGTCAAATCCTCATATTCACTCTCTATGGCTTGTTCATCTTCTTCGTTGATTTGATCTTCGTTACTGACATTTACACCTGTAATGGTGTCTAAAAGAGAAACAATTGGAAGACAGTTTAAAGGCGTTTTAGCTAAAGGAATGACGGACATCAAACTGGAAATAGCATAATACACGAACTTTGGATAGCCATCGGTTGCTAGTATATTTTTTGTGATCTCGTTGTCGACAAATGATCCAAACATTAAGAAGCCAAATACAGCTGTTCCAATATCAGCAACAGAAGTTATCATGTATGTATACTTCAAACACGAATTAAAAGCCTTTGGATGACGCATATCATTTTTCAAATTTGGAAAAATTGCGTGTCCACCCCAACAGGCACTCAATAATCCAATAGACAGACAAAAGTTTCTAAAGTTTTCAGGCCACCAGTTAGTAGGGCAAGGAGCATGTAAAGAGCCAGGAGCAAAGTCTTTCCAAATACCGCAAAAGAAAATTATAAAAATTGTTCCCAATGTGGATGTGATTCCCAATAATGAAACATTTGATAATATACTTAATGGTAGAAAACTCAAAGGACATATAAGAGCGAACCCCAATAGCTTGAACTCTGTAACCGATACTTCTGGAAAAAGTGCGTTTAATGAATCGCCAAACAGAATAAACAATGAAACACCTGCACCCAACAAATCCAAACTGAAAAGTATAGATATCAATGCTCTGCCAAGTGGACCAAAGCTAGCATATCCAAGATCACCGTATGAAATCAATGATGGATCTGTGTCTAGACACCTAGATAATAATTCAGCAGTAAACAGAGTTCCTGAAGCAAATAGAGCAAGCATTAGAACTCCTAAATACCATCCGGAATATTTCAGTCCAAGTGGCAAAGCAAATAAACCTATTCCTATCAGGACGTTGACACTGTTAAATATTGTTTGGGGCTTTGTGGACTGACCTACTATTTTTAAAACAACTTTGCTGTCAAGTTCTTCAGCTTTTAATCTTTGGATTATTATAGAGTTTATGTCGTTAAATTTATGAGATTGAGATCTGACAGCAAAGTCGTTTTCACGATATGATGGGTTCAACAAAGGATTACTTGGATCACTTGTTTGGGCAGCAATCGGCTCTCTCATCAAAAGATCATTATTGCTTAAGTCTGCTATTGAGGTCTTTTTTGATAGTGTACCACGTCCATTCAAGGCCGTAGATAATCTTCGACCACTGATACTAGGCCCCATGGTGTCATAATCTATAAGTTGGTCATAAGCAGATAACCCTGAGTCGTTTGGGCTGTTAACTTTATTGAAATATGATCTTTCTTTGCTCATGTTTGCTTCAATTGACTTGAAGCTGTTAGCTCTTTGATATGAAGACTGAAATCTTTTTAGTGAATTAGGGCCATTAAAAGGAGAAGAACTGGCTTTTTGGGCTTTACTTTTCTTTGACCAATCATCTGGGAATTCCTCAGTAGTTACTATAGAGCCGTACCTATCTTCGAAATCTGCATAATTGTTTGCATATTTACTATTTCTTCTTGCAATAGATATTGGTACTGAAATGTATGTTTCTTCATTGGATTCCATCTTCAATCTATCTTATTGGCAACTGTTATTGAAGCTTTTGTGACGGTGTTCTTTGTGTTGTCTTATCTTAACAATTATTTACTCAAAAAGAACAAATCTTTAGCTTATATAGATTGCAAAACTCTTGATTGATAAGACGATAATACAATTGAACAGAGATCCCTAATTCACAGTCCAAGAAATGAAACTACCAAAATAAAAGGCTACTATTTTCCAAAAAAAAAAAAAAAAAAAAAAAAACATGAAAATATGATCTACGTTTATCAGCACTCAAGCCCCTCGTAAAAAAGCAGACTACTCAAATGATAAAAAGAAGTATCTCGATAACGTTTCTTAAATGAAACTTCTTCAAATTACCACTTCATTATATCTATTATTTTGTAGTAAATCATGAACTTTTTTTGATTAATCTAAACATCTCTCAATATTATGATTAAAACGTTACTGATTTCTATGAAACTAAATATTGGTTCAGCAAATATTTTTCTATTATATTTCCTAAAAATATATATATAAATCCAAAAGGCAAAAAGTCGGAAAAAGGCACCCTTTGATTTTTTTTTTTTTGGTAAAAGAATTGATGGGATTTTAGTCAAAAAAAAGCAGCATACCCTCATACATAAACTGTGAATAGAGAAAACAAATAAAGGTAGATATTCTTAAGTTTAGAAATCCAAAACATTCAACAAAATAGCTTATATCTCTGATTTTTAAACACCCAAAATCTCAATTGCATTGTACATAAATATACTTTTGTATTCTATACAATATTTTATACTGACTCTGTGTGCGGAAACCTTCATAATGCACGTTGATATTTTGTTTATCATTCTAATATTTTATGTTAGATTTATTTCAACTATTGAAGAAACAAATGATCATGCATTACTTTCCATTCAAGAAGAAAAAGACTTGCCTAGAACAAGGTATACAACTGTTGTTGATGTTTTATCAGACAATATCAATAAGTTTAAAAATGTACTCAACTTCTTTCGTGAAGCTGATTTGATTAACTATTTAAATGAAATTAACTCTACTGAGTTTACTATGCTTCTTCCTAATAACAAATACTTCACTGATTGGGATGAGGATCAACTACAGAGCTTTGATATCAACAAGTCAATTATATTTGACAAAGTTATAGACCTCAAAAGCAATTTGACTTTTTCTATAGATTCAGTAATGGTATCTTGGGGTTATTATCCTTTGGTTTTTGAGACTTTTAATGGAAAGCTCACTTTTTATCAGCAAGGTCATATGCTTGATGATTTATCATATGAAATAAATGACAAACTGGGTGAGGTTATAAATTTAGACACTGATCTTATTGACCGTCCAACAGAGCAAAACTGTCAGATATATGAAACAAACCATCTTCTGCCACTTGAAAAGCTAAAGATTAAAGAGTTTTTCTATGCTTACTCAAATAAAGATGTCGGTACAAAGTATCTAAGTAATCTTTTGCAGTTCTATGAAACAGATTTTCAGTATTTGAGAAATTTCATTAACAACACTTTCATAGTTACCAGAGATAGCAATATTGAAAAATTGTTTGACCATGATTCTATAAGGCTTAAGTACATTTTTGGTACTGATCCTGAAGTGCTTGCCTCTGAATTTGATTTTGATGATGCCATCAAATCAGAACTTATTAAAGACCAGAAGACATTCTTGAACGGAACCATTATCAAAGGATTATTGGGTCCAGGTCTTGATGACGAAGGAAAAATTGAAACTCTAAATGGACAATCACCCTACTCACTTGAGTATAAAGTAGAAGATGGTGGATATAAAATAAGTATTAATGATTTTATTTCAGATAGCTCCCCTAATATAATTTCGTTTAGAGACCTTGAAGATAGGGAAAATAACAATGGAGAAAGATACGGACTTTCTTATATTTTCAATTCATTTGAAAATGACATATCGCACATAAAGTTTACTTTACAGAAATATTTGATAGGTTTGAATGCTTATGATTTTCTTCAAGAGATGCATTTTAGAAATTTAAGTTATTTGCTGACAATCAAAATTAGATTAACTCTCTTTATTTATATTGATGACTATGTCAATACAGCTAATGGATTCAGCTATGAAGGCTTTAGCAAAAAAAACTTAATCTATCATTTTTTAGAGCAAGAAGTTGATATCGAAAATGATTTTAAGAATCCTGAAAAGACCCAGACCTTTTACACCGATGATTCCCCCAATACAAAGTCTATCCTGTATAGTACAATGCTTTGTAGCTTTAACAAGATGATGGGAAAGCATTGTCAAAAGCTAAAGATAGTAAAAACCGAAAATGATCAATATTTTATTAATACACCTTATTCACATCAGATTTTGAACGCCAGAGATCCTATTTTTGTTGGAAATTCATCGATATACATTATCTCTGAGCCATTAGAGTTGCCGGGAAGTATTATACATTCTATTGGGAAGGAGTTGATAAACACCTCACAATCACTTCTACTTTTGCAGAATCTCAACTTATTGAGTCTTCCTATAAACGCAGATGGATATACAATTTTTTTGCCTAATGATAATGCATGGCAGGCAATGGATCTCAATATTGAGTATTTAAAAAAGAATATTAGTGTTCTAAATAAGTTCTTGAAGAGCTACATATTGGAGGGATTGATTTATTCTGATATCAAGAAAGCCGGTAAATACTACAATTTAGAGGGTGAATCTTTTGAAATTTCATGTATAAAGGAAGATCAGCATTCAGTCAAATTGTTTTCTAATAAACAAGATGTGATAATTCATAAAGGTCATGATATTCTATTCGAACAAGGGGTAATACATCCTATTGACAGTTTAAGCTATCCGCGAGATATTCAAATTACTCTATTGGATTTGATGCAAACAACAGGAAATGGTTTGGACTTTATGATATTTTTGGAAGAAATTCCTGAATTAAAAGAGCTGGTTACTTCTAATCAGAACTATTCGTTTATTGTTCCCACAAGTTCAGCAATGTTGAAGGATGATCAATTTAACGTCAATAGTACCGATTTCATTGACTTAATGAAACTGCATATTATAAAACCCAATTCAACATCTCTTATGAAAAACTGTAGAGGGTTAGAAACCCCAATATCAACCCTTTTAGATGATACTGTTGTATATTGTAAAGCAATTGATTTTTTGAATAAGCCGCCAGCTCTTTTCTTGATTTTGAAAAACAAGCAAGGAGATGAGAAGAAAATTAGAGTGTTACAGCAAGGATGCCAAACGGAAAATACTGATTCATGTGTTTACATTGTGGATGATCCAGTGAGTTTGAAATGGATAAAGAGTACCACATTATTGGAACTACAGATGAACCTAAGTTGGCAGTCATTTGTAATGGGCCTTGTTGTTGGAGTCTTTGCTCTGCTTGGTGGACAGGCCTTCAATCTGCTCTTGAAAAGCTACCACAAAGAGCTTTCAGCACTAGAGAATGATGAATATGGGCCAGGTGAAAATGGAACACTTAGATCATCACAATCAAAAATTGGTAGTTCAAATAAACGCAATCCAAGTCAAAACTCTTTGCTTTACGATGAAAACAACCAAGTAGTCAACGCTAGGTACGGTTCCATAGCACGACCATCAAGTGGATCGATCCATCAAAAGCCAGGATTATCCGCTGGTAACTTTGAGGCAGGATATTCAGAGAACAGTCAATCTCGACCTATAAGTGTCCAAAAGCAAAAATCGCAGCTTTTTGCTACATAATTTTAGCGTCTTTGTCTTTTGTTCCTCATATTTATTATATATAGATCTAAATTCATGGCATATAATAAAAGAGGATTGACCTTTTTTTTTGGAGTATATTGGTAAATGTATATAAAATTCAATATATGGTTACAAGCAACTATCTACTTCATTGTTTTTTAGTTATTGATAATGATCCTTGAGCGAAGTTTTAATATATGAACTTTTATTTTTCAAGAAAAGAACTTTGGCTAGTGGTCGAAGCTGAAACGAGAAGATTGAAAAGAATCATTATTTATTAGATAACACTGGGAATAAAACCTATGGTGTATCAAAATATCAAGTAATATTAAAATTTATGACCGTTTGATTAAGTCCGGAAAATATTAGGGTGGTTTTCTATTTTTCTTTTTTTTATTCATTTGATTGAAAACACTAAATTACGAACTTTTGTTTTTTTTTTAATTGATTGATCTAATACTCGGAGTCTTTTATTTTGAATATAGATCCTTAATTGTAGTAAATTCACAAATCTCCAGAAGCGATAAAAATGAACGAGATCAGCCACTTCACAAGGGAAACACTCTTTTCAAAATCTAAGTTAAATTCTTCAGAACTAGAAGAACGAGTTAATCCATATTTAGTCGTTGCACCTATTGCGAAAAAAAGTGTTAAATTAAAACCCAAAAAGTACGTTATAGACTCTAAAACCTCGAAAAATGGTGTTTTAAAGCATCTGCTTGTTCAGAATAATTATAGAATGACAAATAAATTAACGAAACTCTACTTAAATAATTTTATAAAGTCAAGTAATCACAGTATAAGAGAAGCTCATGACATTTTGACTAAGCATGACAAAATAAAATTGGAAAAACTAAAAAGATACGAATACTTAAAAACTGAACAGGTGGAATTATTTAAAAAGATTCCTGTTAATTATGAAACTTTACATCAGAAAATGTTTACAGAAATGTGGATACCTTACATTCATGATATTTTGAAAATTGACTCTTCTCGGGACTACAAGGAAAATCTCACTAAGTTGAATATTAATGTTTGTTTGAGCAAACTTTCAATATGTGATTTTAATGGATGTAGAGTTAGGGTTATCAAATCAGAAAATCTAGGGAATATGGGTAAAGAAGGAATAGTATTGTGGGATTCGCAAAAAACTTTTATAATTACTGAAAACAATCCAGTTGGTTTGGACTCTATCAAAATTATTAATAAATCTAAAACAATTTTTGAGATTCGACTACCATTATCTAGAAATGGTAAACAGGATCTAATTTTTCATATAATCGGAGACCGTTTGATGTACAGAAGTTCAGATAGGGTTGGGAAAAAATTTAAAAACAAGAATGTCAAAGACTTGATGTATTATATAAATGCAAACTATTTATTGGATTGAATTATATTCTCTTTAATTTTAGCTTTTAACACCACATTGTCCACGATAGCTTTCTTGAGCAGATTTTGTATATTTTCACCGTATGTTCTAGCTATTTCTTTTTCTATATTTGCTATAACTGAAGGTTGATTTCTATTTCTATTTGATATCAATGTATTATCTTTTAGAACTTCCCTACTTACAGCTTCCTTCACATAATCTCTTATGTATGACACCAAAGGTTCTTCCACATCAGAGTTAACATCATTAGATGAGGATGACAATATTTTGTTCTTTAATTCATCAAACTCACCAGACTGTTTAAATTCATGTACCAAGTCATCAACTGATATACTTTTCTGTGGTTTCGTATAGGTACTCATTTTTTGGCCTTTAAGATTTGTGCTTGTTTGGAAATATACGTTAAATGAAATAACGTTTTAGTTTTACGGATACAAACCTTTTATTTAAAACCAAAATGATATCTAAACTTTTTTTCTTCAAAAATAAGATTATCATCAAAGCTTTGTTTTTACAATGAAACGAATACTATGTGCTAATAATAAAAAATACATTTTTTTTGTTTCAAATCCTTTTTGTAACAATAATATACTTTTAAAAAAATTAATTATTGCTTGAATCTATTACTGACAGTATACTGTGCAAATATTCCTTTTTTTGAACGCTTGTAAAAATGTATGCGTTAAAATAAATTTAGTAAAAAAATAAACGTTTTTTTTTACAAATTATATATAGAAAAATTTTTTTTTAGAAAAATATTTATGTAAATTTTATACAACTCAAATTTAAAAATGTAAAAAAATATTCAAAAAAAAATAAAAAAATAAATTGTTTGTAATCTCTAAGAAATGTTTGAAGCGCATAATGTGAATGTGGTATTAGGTGGCTTAAAAAGTAAACGCATATTATTTGTTTAAAATTAGCTCTATTAATGTGTGTATAATTTGTAAAGATTTTCAAGTTTACAATTAATGTTTTTTACCGACTGTTTTGTAGCTTGTTGAACAAGCATGCAGTAAAGCAAGTCAAGTATACCTATATTTGTAAACATTATTGAATTTTGTAAGTTTTAAAGGCATTATATATTGTTAGTATACTACACACACGTCAAAACGGTATACACACCAAAGGAATTGAATAAATAATAATTCGATACAAGCTCTTATTGAGTCTTCTTCCGTATTGTTAAGGTGTTTACTTTTTGAGTTTGTTTTGAAACAGTCCTATTTTGTTGAACATCGTTTCCTATAACACTAAAGCTGTCTTTATGTTGCATCAACCATAAATGATACAGATTGTCTCTGCTATCTTTTGCACCTTCTTCTGTTGAATACTCCTCGCCCACAACATAGCTTTTATATTTTTTGTAGATATGCTTTGATGAACACTGAACGATTGAATCATCAGCGATATTCGTGCACAAAAATGATTTCTTACTTAGTCCTCTGAAACCAATTACTCCTACAACAACACCTGCTCTAAATTCCTGTCTTCCTTCTATATCTAACCAAAATTTATCAATACTGTAACTTTCATACTTATCTTCAGTGATTAAATCCCTTAGAAATCTCGTTTTTGGATCATCATTAAAGAATGGTATCTTATGCAATGATTCGTTTTGTTTTCCATACAGAAAGCCTACAGACCAGTTTCCCATTAAATTCTTTATGTACCTGTTTGTAATAAAGTCAATCTCTTCTCCAGGAATACGTAAAACGCCTTGTGAAGTCTCGTTCTGCTCAAACAATGTATCGTCGGTAAAAACTATATCCACTATATGTAACCACCATTTCAGTAGTTTATCACCTGGTAAAAGGTGTTTTTTTGGATTATTTCCCGAGTCAGTAAACAAATAATGTGGTTCAGGCCTTGTAAACATACTCAAGTTTGTTATTAGTACATAGTCATCTCTCATACGTACCCTTTTAACAACGTCTGGTGGAATTGATGTTTTTTGATTTGTTGTCATTGCTCTTTTACTTAATTCTCGTAATGCAATCTTAGTTGATGTTTTCTTAGTTATAATGTTTGAAAGATGCATTTTTTCGTAATTTCTTGACAGCGGAATTACTCTATCAAGATAGTACATTGGTGATAATTTGCAAATAAACTTCAATATTACCTGAACGATAGATGATATTTTTATAGATTCAATTTCTATATATCCATTGGTGTCTGCTTTGGATACAAAAACTGTTCTCTCAATTTTGTCTTTAGACACCTCAAAATAGATGTTTATATCTATGGCAAAAAATACCTTCTTGCCGTGTGCCAAGGTGACAAAATGTGAGGTTTTTGTAACTAAGTCATATTTATCGTGTCTCCTAACTTTAAAGCCTTTTATCTCTCTCGTTGGACTGATCAAATGATAAACCTCAAATTCTTCTTTGATAGGAAGAGCCTCTTTTATTGAATCTATTAAACTGACCATTACTTAGTTTGTGATAAAGCAGACTTAATATGTGGTTGCTTGATAACTTCTAAACAATTCTGAATAAATTTGACGCGTTTTCTTTTCGATGTTAGAGCATGAATTTTTGATTCCTTATTGTTCACCCAATAATCAATCTTGGTCATTTTTTTGATCTTAAAGAAGACTATGCACTTAAATTACTAAAACGCGCAATCACTTTTTATAAAAATAAAAGTTTATCAGGTTTATGGCTGAAAGTGTTAACTCTGTATTGGTGTTGAGCATTTCTGCACGTGTTTTTTTGAAACTCTCAGACAGAACGAATTGTTATATTATTTTTTGCTTAAATTAATAAATTAGATTTACATATTCAGTTTTTGTTAACGTTAATAAGTTCTGTTTTTCATCAGAACAAGAACCAAAAAAAAAATGGTTAAGTAAAATCAAAATCTATTGAAAACTTTTTAAATATTTCTGATATCCAAATTTGATCAAAAATATATACACATACCTTTTGTTTATTTGTACAATATAAACTGAAGATTTTAAAGAAATAAACAAAAACTTGAAAACCTTTGATCACATTAATTGTGCTAGAAATAGTGTTGATAAATGGATTTGAATGATACAGCTTATCTCTTGAGCGAAGAGCCTTTGGTTGAAAGTATTGATGCAAATCAGGAATTCAGCACGGAATATCTATTGAATCATTCTTTTAAAGAAGATAGCACTTATCAGAAAACTTCATCACAAGATTCACATAAATCTATAGAAGCATTAAGAATTGTAACCAAAGAAAATACGGAAAACAATGTGGAAGTTCAGGATGCTTTAATCATTCAAACACATTCTGCAATAAACTCTCTATTGATTCATTATAAAGTTATCAAAGGCTATACTGAAGCTAATTGCGATCTAAACCAGAACACCTTAAGAACATTTTTAAATATTTTTGAGAACTATTGTTATTTGATCAGATTTTATGAGTTCCAACTATACGTCACAAATAGAGACAAATACATTCGATTCTTAGCGAATTTCTTCACAATCAATACAATTGAAAACATAATATACACCGATGATTACAATATGTTTCTAGAAATAGTGAAAACTTTTGTTCACGAACCAACAAACATATACATGAGATTAGCCAAATACTTATTGGATAAAAGCAATAGATTTAAAGCACAAATTCTTGTCAAGTGGAAAAACAAATGTGAAATATACAAGACATCTGCTTTGATTAATAAACGAAGAAATATTACACTAAAGAGTCTTTTCTTAGTGAAAATATGTGATGAGTTTCGTACCACTCATTATGAACATTTAAATAAAGAAAAAGTTATCTTACTGGGAATTTTAGAAAGAGCATTCCAAATATGGACCGAAAGAAAGTTGCTAAATGAGCACTTCACCAACTTTGGAAAGGAGTTAGTTAGGGAAAGGATTTTCAAGAACATCTTGGAGAATAAAAGAAAATATCTACTACATAATACAGAAGCAGCTACCCTAAGGGTGAATCAAGCAATAAAAAAGAAGGCTTTGGGAACTTTGAGGCATCAACGAAACATAATGAACATAGCCGAAGAAACAAAAAAAGGTTTTTTGGGAGAAACCCTAAAGAAAAAGTATTTCAATGATATAATACATGTTTACAAATCAAATGAATACATTAAGAGCCAACTATATGTGTCTCTGAAGGAGAAAACCTTCAAACAAATAGTTTTCAATTTCAGGTCAATAAGGCAAGGAGACGCTAGATACTTTGACTTTATGAAGCAGAAGTGCTGGAATAACATTCAAAAGAGACATATACTGATCATGTTAGAGAAGAGATATTTGAATAGTGTTAAAAATAAGAGTCTCTTCTCAGTACGACAAAAGTTGCACAGTTTGATTAAGCAAAAACACTTTGCAATATCTACACAAGATATGCTCTCAAAAAAGCGAGCTTTAAATAACTGGAAAAACAAGCAGAACTTTGACAGAAAACTAGTAGAGGCTATCGACAGTAATAATCGAATATGTTCAGCTTTCATCAAGTCAACTCTAGATAAATGGCGAGTAATGCTACGTAACCTTGAGAATGAGAAGCTATCATTTTATGAGAGAATTTACAGGAAGGAAGTTGCAGCACCAGTCGCTAGAGAATACATCTATAGGGAAATATTGCTTTACTACATGAGGCTCAAGAAAAACCAGGAAAATGCTGTTACATCACACTCATTTAGCAACAAGAAAGCCTTCTTTCAGAAATTTAGAGATACAAATGATGTATACAATAGTCAAATGTCCAAAGCTACCATATATAGAAAACAAGCTGTTGTGGACTTAGATTTTGATAAATGGAGATTATATTTGTACGTCACAAATTCCCATGATGAATTGGTAACTGCATATTTGAATCAAAAGATAACGTCGGATCTAAGCAGACTGTTGTATAATTGGAACATGAGAATAATGAGAAATCAAACTATGCAGACTCCTCTGTCAACACATCTCAAAAGGTGGAAAAGAGCACAAATTAGAGGTGCTTTAGAGATTTGGCTTGAGAAGCTGAAATTGAAAGAGAAAAGCAGGGCAAGGGAGATCAAAACACCATTCAGACCTCATCAAATACATAAGACCTTTGATGGAACAGTTGAAAGAGGTAGTCTGTCTAGAAGAATACAGCAAAGTATCCCATTGGAAGAAAAAAGCTTTGGTAACCAAAATGTTTTTTCCTCAGAGTATAAATCATCAAAGATAAAAGAAAAGAAAGAGTTCTTAAAAAATCTTACACCGAGCACTAGATTTTCCAAAGAGCTTCTGAAACCATCGCCTGTAAAAAGAGATAATTTGAAGAGCAGAATAGATAGTAAACAATTGATGAAAGATCATTTTAATGGTAAGGACTACTTGTTATCTCATATCGGCTTGAAGGAAAATAGATTTTCAAGAAACTTGTTGATGTCGGATGATAGTTCATTTAACACTCCCATGTCAACAAGTTCTAAAATCAGTCATAAAAACAGTCTCAAGCCTCATAAATTTCCAAATGTTGATAATGATGGTGAAGCTTTGCCTTCGTTGAAGTGATGTGGCATCATCTTGTAGCCTAATTTATTCGTATTGACTCGCTTTTGGTGCATCACGTGTAGTATATAAAACTCAATACAACAAAAATTTAACACTATAACTTTTTTGAGCGAAAAATAATGCATCTTCAACATTTGCCACCCGTAAAATTTTCATCTATGCTTTTTAATCTACTTAAATTATAATTTACTTTTTGCACAAATCAATGATGATAGAATACTGAAATCAATAGGATATAATAACCAAATTTAAAGAAGAGAAACCTCCAAAAAAAACTGAAAGAACTTGATTATCTCTTGTAATCAACTCAATCAAAAGTTTCTATATTTTTCTGATAATATATTTGACTTTTCAATAACTAACAACACAATATTATACACTAACTATGAACGGAATTTCAACTGATATTCAACACCTAAAGAAAGGCGAAGTGAACCTAGGTACCTCCATTATGGCTGTTACTTTTAAGGATGGTGTTATTTTAGGTGCGGATTCAAGAACATCAACAGGTGCATATATAGCCAATAGAGTAACTGATAAATTAACTAGACTTCAAGATAACGTATGGTGTTGTAGATCTGGTTCTGCTGCCGATACACAAGCCGTAGCTGATATTGTTCAATATCATCTGAATCTTTACAAAATGCAATTTGAAGAGGACGCAAGTGTAAAAACAGCAGCTAATTTAC
Organism: Hanseniaspora lachancei; assembly: GCA_030567275.1. NCBI lineage: Eukaryota > Fungi > Ascomycota > Saccharomycetes > Saccharomycodales > Saccharomycodaceae > Hanseniaspora > Hanseniaspora lachancei. The sequence continues at coordinate 23,970 of JAJLRX010000253.1, read as the reverse complement.
TAAAAACACTTACATACAACAATAAAGATCAATTATCCGCTGGATTGATTGTTGCAGGCTTCGACAAGAAAAGTAATAAGGGTGAGGTATACAGTATTCCACTAGGCGGATCAATTCACAAACAGCCGTATGCCATTGCTGGTAGTGGTTCCACATTTATCTATGGTTACTGTAGCAAAAATTTTAAAGAGAACATGAGCAAAGATGAGACAGTTAACTTTATGAAACATTCCTTGTCACAAGCTATCAAATGGGATGGTTCTTCTGGTGGTGTCATAAGAATGGTTGTACTAACTGAAAGTGGCTTAGAAAGATTAATTTTCTACCCTGAGGAATATGAAAATTTGTAAAGAAAGAACTTGTCAGCCGCTGAATATATATTGCCTTGGTATTTTCAGCCTAACATATATTTCTTTTTATTTTAAAATCAAATAATTCACTACTTTGTCATATAATATATATTTGAAAATCACGAGAACCTTTAAATACTATTCAACATATCACCAGCCTTTTTGTATCCTGTCAAGAGCTCTAACAATTTATCCTTCTCTATTCTTAAATCGTCATCTTCTTTCAATAGTTCATCAAATAGTTCTGTTTTGTAAAGCTTGACAACCAATCTATTAGATATAGATTCTTTGACATGATTAACCAACAATGTCATTATGGCTTTAGGTATTTGATCTTCAATCATCTCTTTGATTATATTGAAGTATGAAATTATCAATCTAGAAATCAACTCACACTCTATCTTTTCATCATCGGTGAGTTCATCTCTGTCATCGAAATTTGGAGAATTTCCCATACTTTTATCAAAAAACTTTTGGAACTGCTCGTCCTCGGTTTTGTATGATGACATATTGGCAGCGGCACCACTAGCTATATTTTTACCAATTATTCCAGTAACCATATCAGCACTTTTGGCAGTTGAACCCGCGCTGTTATTTTGAACAGGATCTTTACCAAATAGAAACTTCAAAAAGGTTTCTTTACCCTTATTATCAGCATTGACGGGCAATCCATTCTCTTCATTCTCATCAATTTCTGCATCATTAATCGGTGTTTGTGTCAATAAGTCTTGCGAATCACTACTATTTCCATCGGTTCCCATAGCCTTTGAAGCATTATCGTTGTTTGAATTATCCAGTTGGGTTTTCATTGCTTCAGGATCATTTGAAATATCCAAACCTCCAATAAATTTTTCATCTTTTATGGAATATTCCATTCTCTTAGTTTCTTCTTCAAGTGCTTTTTTGTCTGCAAAGATTTGTTGCATAACTTTAGCAGCAGAAGGGAAATTAGGATGATTTGTATTAATGTAGTTTGTGTGAATTTCAATTAAGCTCTCAACATATTTTTTTGTTGGTGTCAATCTTTCCTTTAACAGATCGTTTACAACATCAATTAATTGATTTTTCAAGGTAGGATATCTCTTCAAATCTAATCCACCTGCACCTACAGTTGGGGTATTATATATGATCTTCATCAATTCTTCATATACCAATTCAACACACAATTGCGATGGTTCAGACAAAAGGTTGATCTGTGGTTTGACTAATAAATCAAAAGCTAGTTCAGGTACAAATAAAGAAGATCTAGGCCCCTTACTGTTTCTGATGGCAATTCTGATATCCTCAATGGTCAAATCCTGTATTGGATTGATACTGTTCAGTTTTTTACTAAACACATTGTTGTAGATGTAATAAATTCTGGCCCCTCCAGAAAGCTCTTTTGTATTTATGTTTGAAGATGTTCCTTCAATAGATGAAATAAAATTCTTCGCAAAATTATTCATTAATTGTAAGATCAACCCTGGCTTGTTCTCCAATAAACTGGCCTCATCTTCATCGTAACCTAATTGAGCCAGCTCTTGCTCAGTTTGATTAATTAAATAACTAACCTTAGCTTTCAAATCTGGAAGCTTCTCTTTAATGTGGTTCATTAGTATACTACTTAATTTTTCACCCAAATACTTTGTACCACATTTGTTAGCTATTGATTTATAAGCTTGATGCTGAACAAAAAACTTTCTTTCTTTCTCTAATGATTGCTTGACAGTTTTATTCAAATTAACATCTTGTTGGGATCTATTAACAACACCCACAAACCCAAGCTTTAAAGGATATACTTTGCCGGTTAATATATCTAATGCATTAGTACCATCATCCATCAAGTCCAATTTTGTGATAACACCAATTGTTCTTTTACCTAGTGGATCCACATCTCTAGCAAACTTCAAAGATTCACTGTTAACCAAATCTTGATTTGCTGGTGAAACAGCCAATATGATACAATTTGGCTTTGAAATGTAATCGTATATTAAATTCTTGATTTGAAATTCAATGTCAGCTGGCTGTTCACCTATAGGGACTTTTGTAATACCTGGTAAATCAATTAGAGTTAAATTAACTACATTTGGAGAGTAAACTTTTAAATTTATTGGATTGTTACTGATACCTTTATTTTTCCCAGCGATTCTGAATGTCTCACTTTCAATTTCTTTTCTGATGTCATTAAAATTGAAAAACCTTTTCCCTGGGAAATGTAAAAACTCACCCCATTCCTTAACACCATTCTTTGATAAAGATTTGTTGTAATCAGCATTATTTCTTTTTAGATGCTCCTCAAGGGTTATCTCACCCTCCTCAATACCCGCTTGTGCGTCAACATCAGAGTCCAAGTCCAAAACTGCAATATCTGTTTCCTTAATGTTGCACAATTGCAAAACCAATGGTCTTCTGGTTACAATACCTGTACCTCTTGGCAAAAAATCTTTACCAACTAATGTTTCTAAGATACTCGACTTACCGCTGGATTGAGATCCAATTACAGCGATGGTAGGTAAATCTATGATATCATCTCCTGAGACACCTGAATTCAAATTCTGTTCATACACAATATTACTTAACTTATCTATAATAGGAATAAGCTTATGTGCTAACGGTTCCTGCTCAATATTGTTCATGATTGTACCTTTCTTATTATAAGCTATATAGATTTGTATTTTTCTTCCTAGCTCTTATTTCTGTGATTTAATGTTGTTTGCTAAAAAATGATGATAGCAAAAGATCAAAACAGAACTTAAAATGTATTGCCCAAACTTAAGAAAGATATAATTAACAAAGAGTAATTTTATTTTTTGTTAGTTGGTGTAATTCTATTGATATATCTTTTGTGTTTTTCCTCTAATATAAATTTATTTTATAACTTCCAATCACAAATTTTTAGTGGGTCTTAGCTGACCAGTCGCGGCATTCAATATAAGAAAATTTTTTCCAGGGTATATTTAATTTTTTCTCATCAATCCTAGGTTGGCAAAGCAAGCTGAAAAGATGCATACTTTAGAAAAGCATCTATCTTTAGGGAGTTAGTCGCATCAAGAGCAACTATAAATTCATTCAACCATATATAGAAACTCATTATAAAACTCTTATTTGATTTTTCACAAACCATTTATCACTTGTTTTAGCAATGTCCATTTGTCAAAGTTATAATATCCAGAGTAAAGCATCATATTGATGACCAAAATGAATGCTACTGCTAACTTTTCTTCGCAAAACATACCATCGCCTAATCTCTCAATCATTTTATATTTATAGCAATTATACAGTTCTTTCATTTTCAAAGGAATATCGAGGTGCTCATAATAATCCATCAACACACTATATGCCACCAAAATCAGTGGTTGATCATCTGTGGTTTCAGTGATAAGGTATGAAATATTTCGAAAATGTCTCCTGTAGTTTGGATATTCTATCTCCATTATTTCTTCTTCACTAACGGTTTTGAAAGTAAGGAGTAAGTCTGATGAATTCATAGTAATATCAAGTGACTCGTATATTTTCTTTTCAATATCTTCTTGATTATGAATTTTTAGAATATTCTTAGCGTATTGTACAAATTTTGATTCATCTTTTGTTGAGATATATTCCGAAACTTTTAGGTATAAATCGATAGTATTGACCGTGTCTAAATCAACAGATTTTTCTGCCATATGAATCACTTCTTTGAATAGTTTGTTCGTCTTAGGTGTCGTTTTGTACAATGTTTTTGTGAATTCAGACATAAGCAAGTCCTCACTGGTTAAAATATTTTTACAAAAATCTATATTTTCAGTATTTCTAGTTTCAATAAGCTTCTCAACGAGTTCTCGAAATGACATTTCATTTAATAAATCATCAAACAAACGCTTGGGCTCAATTTGAAGTGGAATATCTAAGTGACATTTCGCTAAAATTGATGGCCAACTATTCAAAGGGCATGCTAGTGCCTTTTTGAAAAAGTTCATTATGATACCTATGGCAATACCTTCTAAAAATGAAAAACAATCTTTTTTGTCTATAAAAAATTTCAGCTTTTCAAGAATGCACCTCACCATATTGGCATCTAGTATTATGTTCCAGTCCATTACCTCCAAAAGTTTTGAAAAAATGTGATTAGCAACATGGAATTCTCCTTTAAAGTTCTCTTTATCAGTAGATATAGTGTTGTCCCCTTTATGAATTAAATTTAAACAGAGACTGTTGCTAAAAACCTCAAACTTAGTTTCCTCCGTAAGTTTTTCACTAAAGACGGATTCGGTCAAGTTATGATTAGATGCCTGGCCATCAAAAATATTGATAAATTCAAATTCTTGGGGAACATATCGTGAATCTTGTATATCAGTTAATGTAGCTTGTAAATTAGTAAAAAACTCATCTAAGACACCTGGAATATAGTTATTTATATCTTCAAAGTAGCAGAATATTCTTACTTTGTTGATTCTACAATCCAATAGCTCTGATACCATTTCTCCAACATATTTTAGACCTTCTAAACCCATATCTAAGTCTATGTGATTTCTGTCGATAAATGAACGACAAGAACTACCATCGTTATCTATATAAAGTTTATACACATCCTGCTGAAAGCGTGTAGTCTCATATAATTTTGGATTGTCTTCAAACACAAACTGTTGTAGTAGATTATTGAGAAAATTTTTACACATAATTTTAAAGTTTGGTGCTTCTGTTGAATTTGTTATAATGAGGAATGTTGCAGTATTATCCGTAACCTCTTCGGAGTCTGATTTATTAATAAATTTGTGATTAGCTTGAAACATTTCTCTAGTCTGTGATTGAAAAATCTGCAGATTAACATTTGTATTGGTTATGTGCATGGCAGAGAATCGGGATTTTAAATTTTCGTCGATACATTCAGACGTTTGTGATTTTAGGGCAGCCTGTAAAGCCAGACACTCTGCGTCATTTATTTTTTTTAGGATAGCAGTCTTGTATGCAACATTTGTTGCTGTCTGATGATCGGAATTTATAAAACCAATCAACTCTGTGTTATTCTGTATAACATTCAACAAATCTTCTGTACTGTGTTCATCATGGGTATTCGAAGCTTCTCTAATTAACGACTTGAAATTTTTGATTTTTCTGTCAATTTTTAGCAACGTTTCGCCATCAAAGGAATCATCCATTAAATCCAAGTTTTCCATAATTACCTATCACTATCTTAATGTACTATGTGTAGTGTAGTTGTGATGTCTTCAACTAGTTTCTTTTAATTTCATTACAGGAAAAAAAAAAAAAGGATAATTGAGAATCAAACATCATGAAACTAGCAGTGAGAGAGAGAAAAAAAAAAAAAAAAGAGTGAGAACACATGTATAACAAAAGTAATAATTGAAAGCATCAGATTATAATTTTAAGGACAATTAAGACACCATAAAGAAAGAAAAAGAAACAATGATCAAAACTGTATGTTCATATTTGATAAATAACCACTTTTTTATTCAAAAAGCTATAAAGGATATAATCTCTTAGAACAAGGTTGACAATATATAATGAAGCTGAAAGCCTTCTCTAATATCCTACTTTTGCAAATTTTCATTGATCATACCCAAGAAATACAATGAAATTATACCGGCAAATATCCACAAGCTTAATCTGATAACCTTTTGGTAGTAAACAACGTAATTGTTGATTTGATATTTGACAAATATCTTGTTGTCGCTGTTTGCAATCTTAATCAAGTTGCTGTTAATATTCATATTGGAGTAGGAGACTTTGATTTCACTAGACTTCTCCTCACTGTAATCAAACAAGTTTTCGTACTTAGTCATTCCAATCTGTGGTTTCTTGAAATCGCCTGGAAGATCGTTCAAGTCTGGAGTGTATATGGATTTGATAACAACACCTTCAGGTAAAATGATGTTGATGTCCAAATCCTCGTAAATAACATTGTTGGCACCATCAATAACTGGAATTTCTAACAAGTACTCTTTATGATCATCTGTTGAACTTCCAGCTATATAGTGAGAAAACTGCTCTAGTTTATTAACCCACCCTATATTAAAGACGTATTTCCATTTACCTAAAATTGGGTATCTAGGCTTCAAGAACATAGTATCTGAGTTTGTTTTAGAGTTTTGGAGTACCTTCATTGTTGTAATCATACCTAAATCATCTTTGTAGTAGTGATCAAAGCTATCGGTTGGGATAATAACATCTAATTGTGATAAAACTAAACCTGATTGACCGTAGTTCTTATTTTGATATTTCATATATTCCTTTCTTTTGAAAGTGTTTTCAAGTTGAGGGACTTCATTTTCAATAACGTAGTGCTCATCAAATTGGATGGTGTTCGACCAATGAGACAAGTGTACATTTCTAATAGCCTTTTTAGCAGTCAACATAGGAGTGTAAATTTTGAAAGAAACATTTACGGTTTCAATGGTATCCAATGGTTTTATGTTTTTGATAGAGCTTTTTAAGGTGTAGCCAGTTTGACTATCACTTTGAGTATAAGAATCAGCATCTTTACCAAATTCCAACACATAATTGTTACCTGGTATGTTGTTAATAAAAGTGCTTTCAAATTTATCAATGTGGTATTCTGACTGAGGCAACTTTGGAATTGTAATTGTAGCATATTGCTTATCATCGGATAGATCCTTCATAACGCTATTTTCTAAATTGATTAGTTTATGAGAGTATTGAATAATGATATTTAAATCTAGTTCTTTTCCATTAGTTTCTGAAACATCAATATTAATACTGTTGGTAGCTTTGTCATAGACATAAGGAAGAATAGACTTTGCTTCTTTGTCATTGTCAATAACTATCATGTCATTAACCAGTGATTCAAAATCCTGAGATAACCTGAATTTGAAATATTTGGTGCTGTCTACATCAGAAACTAGCAAATTATTTCTTTCAATTACCATTCTATTGTCATTTATTTCTACTAAACAATTATAGAAGTCTATGTTGAATGCACTGGTTAATCTGACTAGAAAGGCAGAAAAACATATGGCAAAGCCAAATAAACTACTTAACATAACTGAATGGCTTTTTTGTATTTGGTTTGCTTGATGTTAGAATGGAATTGAAGAAAAATATTTATATAAAACATTAATTTACGTGTTTATTATGTGTGTGAAAAAAAAATAAAAATAAATAACATCCATTCAAAACAACACATTGACAAAGTTTTACTCGCAAAAGGAATAGCCCATGTTTCTGCAAGTAAAACGTGATATGCTTATTGATTCTTTAAAATTAGAAATTTATAATACACAAATTAATACAAAAATAATTAAAGACTATTTAAACATGTTAAAAAAGAACTTAATAAAGTAATAAATAATAAGTTAAATATATCAAACAAAGAGTAACATATATATCTTTAATTTAATAGTCTTAACTTCTTCACGTCTTGATTGTACCGGGTGATTACATAAAGATGGGCTTAAATGAAGAAAAATCAAATCTTTTCTTAGGCATCAGTAACACAACCCTCAGAAGCATTTGAAACTAACTTAGAATATTTACTCAAGCAACCACTGGTGTATCTAGGAGCTGGTGGAACCCATTTGGACTTTCTTGATGACTTGACTTCATCTGAAACTAACCAATCAATGACATTGTTCTCAACATCAATAACAATTTCATCCCCATCTTCGACTAAGGCTATTGGACCACCTACAGCAGCTTCAGGAACTATATGACCAATCAAGAATCCATGAGAGCCACCAGAGAATCTACCATCAGTCAATAAAGCACAGTCTTTACCTAGACCGTAACCCATTAATGCGGAAGAAGGCTTTAGCATTTCTGGCATACCTGGACCACCCTTTGGACCTTCGTATCTGATGATAACAACAGTCTTTTCACCCTTTTTGATCTCACCAGCTTCTAAAGCATTGATAAATGATGGTTCATCGTTGAAGACTCTTGCTTTACCCTTGAAGTAAGTCCCTTCTTTACCGGTAATCTTACCTACTGAACCACCTGGGGCTAGAGAACCATGCAATATCTGGATATGACCAGTAGCCTTGATAGGGTTGTCTAAACCTCTCATGATCGGTTGATCTTTAGGCATAGCCGGGTACTTATTAGCTCTTTCAGCCAAAGTTTCACCAGTAACAGTCATCGTGTCTCCCTTCAATAAACCTAAGTCATACAAATATTTAATGACAGCTTGAGTACCGCCGTACTGTTGTAAATCAGCCATAACATACTTTCCAGATGGCTTGAAATCACCCAATAATGGGGTTTTATCACTGATTCTTTGAAAGTCAGCTGGAGTTAAAGGAATGTTAGCAGATTTAGCAATGGCTAATATATGTAAAACAGCATTTGTAGAACCACCAGTGGCCATGACATATACTATAGCGTTTTCAATAGAATCCTTGGTGACAATGTCTCTTGGTTTAATATCCAAGCTTAAGGTTTTCTTGATAGCCTCACCGATATTGTCACATTCAGCAGCTTTTTCAGCAGAGACAGCTGGGAATGATGAGGAGTTAGGTAAAGTTAAACCCATAACTTCAGCAACAGAGGCCATGGTGTTTGCGGTATACATACCACCACAAGAGCCTGGACCAGGACAGGCATGCTCTAAAATATCGGCTCTTTCTGGAGTAGTGATTTGCTCAGATATTAGTTGACCATAACTTTGGAAAGCAGAAACAATATCAATCCTTTCAGAAATATTTTCATTAGACTTGGAAGAGCTACAGCTACCTGGCAAAATAGTACCACCATATACCATGATACTCGGTCTGTTGTGTCTTAGCATAGCCATGATAACACCCGGCATGTTCTTGTCACAAGAAGGAATAGCAACATTGGCGTCGTAATGTTGAGCTAGCATGATAGTTTCAAAGGAGTCTGCGATGATTTCTCTGGATTGCAAAGAGTATCTCATACCCGTGGTACCCATAGAAATACCATCAGAAACACCAATAGAGTTAAATTGCATACCCTTCAAGTTTGCCTTTTCAATGGATTTGGTACATTGGTTGTTTAGATCCATTAAGTGCATATTACACGGGTTACCACTCCACCAACAGGAACCAACACCAACTTGACCCTTACTGAAGTCATCATTTTTGAATCCAGTTGCATATAACATGGCTCTGGAAGCACCTTGGGAAATTGGCTCAGTTAAAATGGCAGAGTGTTTGTTGAATTTTTTGATTTCTTGATTTAGACCATTTTGAGTTCTAAAAGATCTTGCCTGGGCAAAACCTGAAAGCTTTAAAGATTTGACTGATGATCTTAACATGAATTGTATAGCTAAAACTAAGTCTTATGGGTTTATTATGTATCTCTTCCCTTCAATAACGTAAACAACTTTTTTAACTTTTTTCTCACTTTCCCAACATATATGATGACTAATTCTTAGTTTTATAATCAACTATATAAGAAGCTGAGTAAATTTCACATAAAATTTTTTTTTAAAATTCCTATGAAGTCAGGCACCAAATATATATAAAAAACAATCCGTTTAGTACATGCCTCTCACAAATTTGACTTTTCGGCCCGCCATTTCAAAAAAGAGTAGAATGCCTGGCATTTTACAGTGTTCATATTTAGGACTGATTAAATAAAAAAACGTGACTATTTTGCATTGCAACCAGAAAAATCTGATCGAAGATATAACCTATAACTACATTAAAACTAACCTACCAAAGGTCTTTGTTTGCTATTTAAATATAGAATTAAGTTCTTAAGTACAGGTGAATAATGTCGTTGCATGTTATAGTGAGAAAAGAAAGTTTGGGTGAACTGACAGCTTATTGAAAAGATGTAAATAAAAACACAGCCAATAGTATTTGTTTCTTGGTTGATCATTTATCTCCGATATATGTATTTTTTGATTTTAAAACATATCAGATATTAATGTGGTTTCCGTATACTTAAAAATGATAAAACCCCGAAGGCTAATACAAGCAAATGGTCTCTAGTAGAGCCATAAGATGCTATTGATTTCTAAATAACCAGTTTAGTGTAATCTTCTAGAAATGCTTGATTTTATATTACTTTGAAAAAATATATTCGGAGATAAACTTGCAAGTTGAATACCTTGCAGTTATATATATATTTTGAAAAAAAAGAACTTGTAAAAATTTTGTCTCTGCCTAGAAATCTTGAAATTGAAGAACAGACTCATTCTAAAGACTAACAAAAGGATACCAAAAAACACAAAAATAGACCACAACAAACAAAATTATTGATGTCAACATTTGGATATAAAGCTTTTAGATCAAAAAGACAACAAGCTCTCTACGAAAAGACGTTTGCAGGAAGATATGCCAAAAACTTTAATAGCAAACCATTTCTGTATTTTGGACTGCCATTCATGACTCTTGTGATAGTAGCTCAGTATGGACTCACAGATCTGTATCAAACAAAAATAGATCGTGACGATAAGAAAATCACTCAGATCAATGGTGAAGATCTTGAAAAAACATTAAATAAGAGACCTGTCAACCTGAAGGAAGAATATTATCGTTTACAAAACATCACAGAAGATAACAACAATTGGGAGCCAATAAGAGTGCAGAGATTAAAAGGTGAGAAAGATAATGTTTTAGCAAAAGATTAAAAGTGATACACGCTTGTTAATCGTTTAGAAGGGTACCACCATCTGCATTAAGTTTTTTATTTCTATAATATATGGAAACGGATTGTCCTATATATTTAAGAATCAATGCAAACCAGTATCACGACTAAATTATATGATACCAAAATTATAAATATCTATTATATCATGTAATTATATATACATTTACCTTAATGACCGCATACTTAAACAAACACTAACTATGAGCAGGAAAATGCGGGTTAAAATATAAAAGGGCTTTCTTACTCTCTCATCGATGAAAAGATAAGAGAAACTATATCTAAGACTTCAAATAAAGTTTTCAGCTAAATTCTCAATCGCTTGCTTTAAAATCTGACAACAAATTTCTCACCACTGTTCTTACCAGTTCTAACACCATCAACTGCTTCAGCAGCACCTTCCAAACCAGTCTTTTCTTGAATCTTGATAGCGATACTCTTCAAGGAGCCATTGCTGATAATCTTGTTCAACTTTGAAATGTTTTCAACACAAACTTTTCTGTAGTGAGCATTAGCTGGTATGGTTACAGGACCAAATGGAACAGGTAACCCTGAGGCTGAATATAGCAAAGTAGAAGAAACAGTGACCTTGGATTCATCTCTCTTATCTTCTGCAATTTTAGAGACGTCATAGTTCATTAAGTTAACAACTTGGATCTTTTCATTGATGAATAGTTTTTTAGCAGTTTCATAAGACTTGGTGAAAGTTTCCATTGAAGAAACAGCATCCATAATATTAGTAATATTTGGATATTTCTTGATGATTTCTTCTAAGAAGTTTTCAGTTTTGTAGTCAAAGTTTTCAAGAACACCATAGCTCTTTAACATTGCTTCGTGCTTGGAAGAAGCAATAGTGACGACGTTTTTGAAACTCTTGGTTAATTGATTTAGTTGCAAGAAGTATTGTGCAAAGCCAGTAGCACCACCGTATACTAACAAAGTAGATTCTGAATCTTGCCATTCATTAGATTCATCAAATTCAATTCTTTTAGCAAAGTTAGTGGCCAAAACAACTACTGCGGTGTCCAAACTAACCGGTAAGGTGGCTGCTTTTTCAAATGAATCGATGACACTTCCGCCCTCAATAACATCACCTAAACCCTTGCCGGATTCAAAGCCATCAGTTGACTTTGGTTCAAATTTGTTTGACAAGGCAGGGTCAACTAAGACATATTCAGCGAAGGCACCGTTTTCTGGATGTAAAACGGAACAGCCGTGACAAAGGGCAGCAATATGGTCACCAACCTTGTAGCCATAAGTTTCAGAGATATCTTTGGCTTCTGTTTCATCTTTACCTAGCTTGACAATGGTACCTGCAACATCACAACCGATAATAGAGTTTACAGGTCCAATTTGGTAATCAATGTGTTTCCAATCGGTTGGGTTAGCAGCAACAGCAGCAACTTTGATAAGAACTTGGTTTGGCAGATAGTTCTTTGGAATAGGAACTTCCTTTATGATGGCGTTTTTGTTTTCGCCTATAACTAAAGCTTTCATGGTTTCTGACATTCTTATTTTTTTTTTGGTCTGTAATATATTTGGATGGTTTTGATTTACAATTTTTTTTTAAATTGTATAATAAACTTTTTGATAGTAAACTTGATGTTGTAAAATTCCAAGGGGTTCTCGTATTTATATAAATTTTAAATAATAAAAAACTCTAGATACGTTCTCTCTTTTTAATTTTAAACCAGATATCTTACGTAAAAAACACACACATTTAATTAGAAATGATTCCAACGAATTACCCCCTAGAAAATCATTGAAAGGTAGCAGCAATTTCTCGAGCCTTTTTAGCTTTAAAACATGGCATTTCAACCTAAAATAATAAACGGCGCAATACACACAGTTAAAAATTACAAAAAAATAAATTCAAATGGGGGGGGGGGCACTTTCTGCTGAAAAAAATTATCACATAAAAATTCAGTTAGTATTACATAATTTAAAGGGATTTTTTCTGCAAAAAATACGTTTCCCCATAAGGTTCCACGGATGATATGAAAAATAATCCAATTTTCTGGAAGAATTACAGCAAGTGTTAAATAAATTCATCTATCTATCTTATGGTTACAGTTTAACTTTTGAACTTGTTCTTGTGAAGAATTGTTTCTTTTAAAAATAACAAGCTATGGTAATTTTTTAGGTTGAACAGTTATACAGCAAGTTACAACTGTTCAGCTGTGTAACAATTTCATTTTAAAAAAAAGATCTAAGCGTGACTGGCACGTGATTATTTACCTGTTAAATTGATGGCAACAACATTCACATATGTTGTTGCATTTTTTTGAATACTTTAGGTCGACTTACATACGTCAAACAATAGCTGCTATTTTCAAGCTTTTTAATGATTTTAAGGTATTATGTATACATAGCAGTAACAACCAAAAAAGAAAACGGATAAAGGAGGTTGATTCTATATTCAAAAGATTGTGTGTTTAAACTGAAATTTGATTTGATATTGTACCAAATATATATAACGAATAATGCAATTAACATCGTATACATTCCTATCAACTTTTGTGCTATTCACCATTACAATTCTTGCTGGACAAGCTGATATTATTTCAAAAGGTTACTTGACTATTCAATATGCAGATGAAGTTAAGGGAAACATTACATTAGGATTGTACGACTCAACAACTCCTAAAACTGTTGCCAATTTTAAGGCTTTGCTAACCAACAATAATCCAGAAACCGGACTGATCAATTCAACTTCAAACAGAATAATTTCAGGATTCATGGCTCAATTCGGGTTCTTGAATGGAGAAAGGCTAGCCAATTATCACATTTACCAAGACGAATATCCTAACCCTATGGGATTCCCAGATGAAAAGGGGGGCTTAGAACTGATCCACAATAAATATCAATTGAGTATGGCAAATAGGGGCAAAAATACCAACAGCTGTCAGTTTTTCATCACATTTGAGGAAACCCCTTGGCTGAATGGTGGCTACGTTGTTTTCGGTGAAGTCATTGGCGGATTTGAAATTGTTGACTTCTTGAACAGTGATGTAAAGACAAATAGAGGCGACCAACCATTAACTGAAGTTAAGGTGATTGCATGTGGTTTACTTGATGACAATGAAATCATTAGTGAACTTGATGAGTTGTAGATTAATTCACCAGAAGCTAAACACCTACGAAGTTCATGATCCTCTCTACAAAACTAGATATAAATATATACAAACGACTTTTAAGTCATATCTGAATTTCTAGAACTGTTGTTTCTTTCGTTTCCTGTATTATCTCTGTTCATGATAAACCCGCTCAAATCTCTTGTTGTTATATTATTTGCATGAAAATAAAGCATATCGTATATCTCTCTATCCTCAGACATAAACGAGTCCCCCTTCAGTTTACCAAAGTAGCTTTCTGTATTGGCGTTATATTTATGCTCACTATCCAAACCCCACGATAAGTCAAACTCCTCTGATGCATTTTCTTTAAGACTAACTAGATCAGCATTTTCCTTAGCGTCTATATCCTTTGCAGAATCATCTGCGTTTAACACCAAGTCAAAGAACATTTTCAGGTCAGCGTCTGTTGATTCACTTTCAGCTTTAGTAACGGCAAGAGCAGGTTCTTTAATATTTGAATGACTTTGTTGTTTGCCTTTCAAAATAAGCTTTTTGATTGCCTTTGATAAAACTTTTATTGTTTTATAGCAGTTAGGGGCCGCTTCACATGTCCCGATAAAGCTTTTCATAATTGTTAGAACATTACCAATGGTTTTGTCTAAATCTTCCAAATCCTCCAGCTTATAAAGACTGTACAGATAGGTCATTGAGCACATAAACAAATTGTGGCATGCAATCCAAGTATAATTCAAAGACTTACTGACCCACAACCTTTTGTATTGAAATATCATATTTGATGTCGAGTTTCGCAGTTTATCAAGCTCCTTAATTGTATGTACATCTGAATTTTTAGGGGAAATTCCATTCAGCATGGTCTTCGTATGGTGAAAATTGATTCTAAAAAACTCTTTTTTAAATTTGATGCTATCAGAACTTCCAAAACTCTTGGGTACACGTTTATTATACCATTTGTTTAATCTTCTTTCAAAGTCAATTTTCCAGTCTTCTATACTCTCAAACTCTTTTGGTACCTGTCCATCTGAAGCGTACATCACATTCAGCAGTTCACTTTGGAGTCTTCTTATTCCCATCATTGCAACACTTATAATTCTTGTATATGAAGAGAACTCATCCAACATAAAGATTTTTTGTGACCTATAAGAAATCATTTGACAACTTAAGTATTCATCGCCAATGCTTGTAGGTCTTCCAAAATATAGAGCTAGTTGTCTATCCATGGAGTAAGTCGACCAAAATAGTCTTCTTCTATTGTCAATTAAAATCTCCACACTATTGAAAATCTCTTTATTTTCACTGTTGCTTTGCACAATATGAGATTGAGAAAGTAGCTCTGAATTGTACTTTTCATTGTGCAATCCTAAATCAACAAGCATTCGTAGTGGCATACCTAAAGAATACCAGACAGAAGGAATGGAAGGTAAACACATAGAAAAAACACTCAGAAGTAACATTGCAGAAAGAGATTCAAGTTTGAGATAGTGTTCCTTGATAGTATGAAAAGGGTCTGCTGTATCACTGCTGCAATGTGTATCATCTAAAACATCTTTAATCCAAAACATTGCCCTTTTTTTCAATGTTATCGCATGTACTGTTCTGTTTATCAATACATTGCTACAAGAGCCAAGAGAGGCTGCCAGGTTGTAGAAAAATAAAGCCCTTCTGTACACTTGAGGTAAGTCTGATTCATTATGAAAAATGTCCAAGCTGACTTTATTACTTTTGCACTTATCTATAATAGCTGTAAACGGAATAATATTAAGCAAATTATCCTCATATTCTTTGAAGTTTTTGTAATAGTCTCCAAGATCAATTTTTTGATGAAGTTTTTCAATAAAAAGCTGATATGTCTTATCTTGCACGACTTTAAAGCAATCAGGAAAAGTTGCATCGGCTTCGTGGGGGATATCGTTTTGATTGTCCAGCATATGGAAATGTTGATCAGCCCCAAATAAGGGTTTGTAAAAACGGTTGTAGAATAAAGAAAACTCAAAGATAGGATATTGAGGATTGAAGTGATGGAAATAGCTTTTCAACAACTTTTGTGCTTCTTTCACAGAAGGCAGTGTAAATTCATCAACGTTATCTTCAACAACAGGAATCTCTATGTGATGCACTTCATCATCATTACAGCTCTCAGTCATTATATCTTTCAAGTTATCACAGTCTTCTTCATCTGTAAAGTCCAAATCATTCTGAAACTTTATGGCTGTTAACATTAGTTTGGCAAATGGTATACCAGAAGAATCTCCTAAATAAGTCTCACTAATATTACCGCTATTTTTGCTTCTTGAGTGACATCTAGAATCTGAAACTTTTTGTGATCTCTTGGTGTTAAAATTCAAAGTTTCTTTCTTTAGATTGGATGTTAAGTTGTACTCAGACAGAGAAGAATGCATTGATTCAGATTGTTTCATCGCTGTTGCGTTATCGTATGATTCCATTATATTATTTTTTGGTATATTGGAGTTGCTTGGGGTCAAGGTTATTGATTCAAAAGAAGGAACACCATTTTGAGCATCTTTGTTATCTTTAAACTTTTTGATTATTGATGATTGCGCAGATACAGTGTTGATATGTTGTGAATCTCTTTTTATGGGCATTGAAGTTGATTTTGACTTTTCTTCACATGCATTTGCCTCAGAAGATCCTCTAATAGACGACAACCTTTTTATGTATTTGTTTTCAAGCTTTATAGGCTCATTGTTGTCATCAAATCTCTCTCTGTATAGATCAACATTAACTGGAGCGTCATGATAGCTACCAGGAAAATTCCCTTTTATCTGTTCAACATCTACACCAAGGGATTCCAGTTTTTCTGAGTACGTAAATAGAAGATCTTCAAGGTACATGATATATGATCGTGGCACTTGCCTCTGTGTACCAGGACACGTTGATAAACACGGTATGCCTTTCTTGAAGCAAGAGCCACATTGTGGCATTTCTTTATCACATTTGATTTTTTGTTTCTTACACATGTGGCATGCAAGAATAAGTCGTTTTGACTTCAATTCGTCATTTAACTTAAAGTTAGACATCGCTTTCGGCGCTGTTTTTTATGGGTTTTCTACTTAATCCCTTTGATGTAGTTTTTAAGACAGACATAGTTTAAACTTAATCTTAATTAAAGAGAAACTGGAAATTTTTTTTCCTTTTCAAAATATTTATTTCAAAGATAAAATGTTTGAAAGGCAACCATTATTTGATCAAATATTTTTTTGTTTTTTTTTTTTATTTATTTTCCTCAATCTTTTTCTTATCTCCTATTATCGGTGGTTTGCTAAAAAAGTTCCGGCGAGACTGTAAAATACATGGCCCTATCAAAAATTCAAACATCAAAAAAAAGAAACACCACACGTGACCACTGCTCAGAATAGCAAAAAAAAAAAAATCAAATTAGGAAAAAGAAAAAAAAAAAACTTCATCATGGATTTGAATATACCTTATTCAAAAGCAAAAAAAAAAAAAAGAAATTTATAGCTGAAATTTGAATTTCAGCATTAACATATCAAGTCATTTCATCGATTGTATCACATATATAACAAAAAGTAAAGAAATACCTAATCATAACCATTTAAAAAGAAAAATAGATACACAATGGTTGAACTGAATGACATCAAAAATAAACTGAAAAGACAAGAACTTTTTGGAAAAATCAAGCATGAAAAAAACAAAGAAAGACACAAACTAAGAAAGCAAAGAGAAAAGGAAGAACTAGAAAACCCAGAACTCAGAGAGAAAAGACTGAAAGAAAATGTTCCAAACACGATTGATAACATGAGAGTCAAAGACGACTCTATTGACTGGGAAAAGAACAATGTTGTAGTCCAAGATTCTAATGAGATTGATGTCAAAAAGGAAGATGATGATGAACATATTGATGCTCAAGAAGACGATGATGAAACATCTTCCGAAAAGATCGATGAACTGATAATGCTTCTTAAAGCTGGACTTGATTCTAAAGTACCCCCAAAGATAGTATTGACTACAAATATTAATGCAAAGAAATCAGCATATGAATTTGCTAACTCATTAATGCAAATATTTACTGATGTTAAGTTTGTAAAGAGAAAGTATGGCATAACAGTAAAGGAGATGTGTAAATTCTGTAATAATAGAGGGTATGATTTCCTTATGATAATTAATGAAGATAAAAAAAAAATAACTGGACTAACTGTTATAAAGCTACCTATTGGACCTTCATTCTACTTCAAAATCTCATCATATGTTAACTCAAAGCAAATTGTTGGCCATGGTAATGCCACATCACATGTTCCGGAATTGATTCTGAACAACTTCCAAACGAGACTAGGTAAAACTGTAGGATCTCTATTTCAGGCCTTGTTCCCTCAAGACCCAGATGTTGTTGGTAGACAAGTTATCACCTTACATAACCAAAGAGATTACGTTTTCTTTAGAAGACATAGATACGTGTTTAGAAATGAAGAGCGTGTAGGTCTACAAGAACTAGGACCTCAATTCACAATGAAGTTAAGAAGATTACAAAAGGGTTTGAAAGAAGATGTAGAGTGGGAGCACAAGAGAGAAATGGACAAAAAAAAAAAGAAGTTTTATTTATGAGTTGTGCCAAAGGTCCTATTTGTTTTGTTATGTACGTTATCTTTATATTCACCAACTTTATCCATAATACTTTCTGTTTTCTTTTTCGGGGATACTAATGTATCACGCTATCATACAAACCCACAAAAAAGTGATATTTCGGATTTAAATTCTGGTCTCATTTCTGTTTTTGGTGGCAAAATTATTAGAGAGACTACGCCAAAATGAAACAAAACAAAAGCAGATTAATCATAGGTCTAGAAAATATAAAATAAAGAACAAAGTAACTTTTTGTTGAAAACAAAACCTCAAAAAGCAAATAATAAAGAAAAAGTTTTTAATTCAACAGGGAATAAATAGAAGCAACCATTGGGTTTTACTAAATATACAAAAAGGAGCTAAGAAGATAAGTAGAGTATAGTTACGTATATTTTTTCCTTTTGTCAGTCAATTTATATATCACAAACAAGAAACATTAGAAAACACAAATACAGGTTAGTTATAGATTTCATTGACATAAAACGAATAAACTTATCTATAAAACAACACTCTGAAAATGTCTAATACCAATATAGCCCAAATTAGGGCGCAAGTGGAACAAGCGATAAATGTGATCTATGATGGAAAGTATAATAATGAAGAAAGATTACAGGCTACAAAATTTTTAGAAGAAGTCAAAAATAAGGAATCATCATTAAATTTGGGTCCCATCTTGTATGATGAATCTACAGTTGAAACTATTCAATACTATGGACTTCAGTTAGTCGATTTTAACATTAGTAATAAGTACACTAATGTCATGTCCTCACAAATGAAATATAACATCAAAAATTGGCTTATTGAAGCATGCTTCAAAGTAACTGATAAGACTCCCAAATTTATAAAAGAAAAACTAACCTACTTATGGGTAGCTATAGCCAAAAGAGAGTATGGTGAGTGCTGCAAATACAACATTAATGGTGAACTGTTGGAGGTGAATCAATCCTCTAAGTCAGATTCTACCTCTCAACAAAATGAAAATCAAGATAATTACCAATACAGCACAAAGTCAGGACTCAAAATAGATGATCCTAATAACATAAGGAATGACCCTCCTAGGCCATTAGAGCAACTTTCTTTACAAACTAAAGAGATGCTATGTGAATCTTGGTACGATATGGATATGCACTTAACGAAATTGTGGGAACAAGGCGAAGAGCTCAACATGCTTGGGCTAAAAGAGATGAATCTTCTTATCTTCAGAACATTGTTTGAGGATATATTTTTGATTTTAGACTATACAGCTTTGAAAAGAATACCCGTATTACACCCCTTATCTATGCTTTTGATTTCAACTCCAAGTATCTATCAACTAAAGTATGAAGTTGATAATTTGTGGTCATATTTTAAATACAATAGCATTGGATGGTTTAACACTTGGTGTGCTGAGCTTGAGAAGTTCATTTATAAGCATGAAAATATTGCACCATTGAATGATGAAGAATGCAATTATTTGACAAAGCTCTTAGAAACTTTTAAAAACTGTATAACTTGGCCATTTTCAGAGGTTATATCAGAAAGTAACTTAATATCTTTGCTGTTCAAAGTTTTAATGATTGGACACACCAAGATGCAAACTGTGGCATTGGACTCCCTACATATAGCCTACACGCGTTCATACAACAATGTTGAACAGTTGGAGGCTATGATGGATTTGTACATAAATTCTGTACCTCTTTTAAGACAAGTGTACTCAAGCTTGAAAATGAATTACAACGACTATGTTGATGATGAAAAATACTCTGTTATAAAAAAGTATGTTGATATGCTTGTATCATTTCATATGTTATTTTTTAACTTAATTGACAAAGGTGAACCAAACAGAGTTGCAATTGCAGTTGACTATTTAATGTTGGTTTTTGAGGTAACCAATGACCAATCGTTAGTTGTTAGTGGGCTGTCTTTGGACATGTGGATTTATTTGTTTAGACAAGATGAAAAAGTAGAGTTTTTACAAAATAATGGGTTTTCAAGTAAACTTTTAGAGTTTGCCTCTTCCCAGTTGGTTTACTTTGAGGAGATAAATGATCATCCATCAAAACTGCTTCTTGATATTGACTTTCAAACAGAGCAAGAATTCAAATCATTTTGTTCTCTTTATAGAAAATCATTGAGAGATATCATAAGGCTGGTTACCTGTTGTCAATTAGATTATTCTTTTGAATGGTTGAATCAGCGACTAAATACTTATTTCAGCTCACAATATGGTTTGGAGGTTTTATCAATTGATTATTTGGACCATAAAGAAAATGCTTATTTAACGTGTTTATCTCAGTTGATGATAATTGAATGCTTTATAAAAGGTTGCATTAGATGGAAAATTTGGTATGCTGATCAACCTGATTACGAAGAAAAGCACGAAAAGATGAAGGCAAATTTAAAGACTTTATCTGATCAACTATTAAACTTATCTTTGAAGGATCCAATGCTGCTAAAAAAGCAAGTTCAAAATTTTTCTTTCTTTTTAAACATATTGAAAGATGAAGCGCTATTCATTCTACTTGAGAGGATTATGACCATAGCTACTTTACAATTTCCTGGTGAAAATCCAGCCTTAGCTGACTACGATGAAAAGCAAGAATCAATCAAAAATCTAAAGTACACTTGTGGCCTTGAATTGAACAGGATGGCTTTGCTGATGCCTGATTCTTTGGCAAACATTTATGGACAATTAGAAGAAGTAGTTGGAAAGGTTATCGATACACTATCATACCATGAGGTTATATCTTTCAAATCTTTCTTGATGATAATTATCTTGAAAGCAGAAAATTTTGAAAACAGAAAAGCAAAGTTTGCTGCTATTGTTGATCCTGAACTAAGTGCGTGGTCCGATAGTAAGACAGTTACAGGATTGAGTGATTTACATTGGTTTATGGAGAGATTAGGAATCAAGGAAATAGGTGAATACTTTGTTAAAAGAAATGTGAATGAAAATACTAATTTATTAGAATTTAGTGTTGATGAAGAAGGAAAGTCCTTAAAGAGAGATCTTCATATGAAGTGGGAAAGACTATTTCCTGTTAGAGCAACAAGGATTTTCTTACATTATTCATTGGAAAAAGTGTCAGACACTCTTGATTGGGACCTCATCTATGAGTTATGGAAACCTAGACTACTACCAATTCTTCCTTACATCTTAAGGTTATTGTACCAGATTCAGAGTTACAGCGATCCAAGCAATTGGGAAGGTTTACCGCCTGTAGTGCAAATGATTGTAAAGCATTCTAATACAGAAAGATTTTGGGAAGCCACTGCATCAAACAAGACCAAGGATGAATTTATCAATGAACATACGAAGGCATTTGATACTTTAAGAGACTTTGCCGATTCTACAGGACATGCCATACGTTATACCAAAGAAGTTGTTTTAGCGATTATTGCAGTTGCTTCTAAACTAGGTGAGCCATTGTACACATATCCCAACTTCGCAACTGATCTTTTGAACAGTATATTTATAGAGAAACATGTTGTGAAACCTGATGGAACAACAGTTAAAACGTTTAGCCCTGGAGTATCCAAACATGCTTGGAAAAATATAATCAATATTGCTATCAAGCCACTAATGAAAAACTGTCCACCAGAACAAATGCCTACATTTTTTAATGAATTACTTCCAACATTGTTTTCAAATTTGAATGATTTATTAGTTAATTATTGGGCCTATTACATGGAAAATGATGAATTCAAGCCAGCTGCCATTACTGAAGAGGAGGATATGAGTGAGGAAATATTGGAAAATAGTTTGTTAAGACTGACAACAACGGTAGTGGTGAAGCTTTTAGTGGAAATGTATGATCAACTGCCTAGTTGTCAACATAATAACTTTGATCCAATGATAACAAAAGCATCGTCAGGTAATTCTAAACAAAACTATGCAAAGTCAATTACTCTAAAAAATGTCGACATCGGTCTTCCATTTTTGAAGCTGATTAACAACTTGATGATATTCAAGGACGGTAAATGTTCAATAAACTCTATTTTAGTTTTCAAGAATTTTTTGGTGTTATTAAACACGTACGCTGTTCCTCAATATGATGAATTCATTATATGCGAGATGCTACCATCCATATTGAATAACTTGTTGATTGACTTTAACTATAAGGAGTCATTTTATGATGCTTTATATTGCTTTATCACAGTGTTGACATTTTTTGCACCAAAATACCCACAAAGTGTCACATGGCTTTCTCAAATGAGTTATGGCTACAATATGGAAATGCTTTTGACATCCTTGGTGAAATCTGAGAATTATAAGGAAAGGAAAACGTATATGTTAGATTATCTGGAATACGTAAAGGTTCATAAGAACAAAATGCTGGGTAAGGAGAATAATGAAGAACACTTCATCAGTTTAGAATACAAGAGAAATAATATGAGAAAGGCAATGGTTGCAGAGGCTCAAAAGGTATTGGTTCAAAAAAACAAGAAAAATCAAAAGGATGATTTGTTAGATGACCCATCCGTTGAAGACAACGCTATTGGATCCCTATTTGCATAATTTATATATTCTAAACATCCATCTAAGCAGATTTAATTTAGAAGCTGAATATGTTAATGTTTTACGAATAAATTAACACTATGTTAGAGATTATGTTTGATTTGATATTTATTGTATGTACCTAAAATTATATAAATGGTGATGTTAGTAAGAAAAGATATACATTTCACTGAAAACCAATGTTTCTAATAAAAGTGCAAAGGTAAGAGTGGAGAGATAACGTCTATAAAAATCCATTATTAATTGATTAATTAAAAAATGTAGAATTGCTAGAAAACTAGAATCTACCACCTCTACCGCCTCTTGAGCCACCTCTGCCTGAGAAACCACCTCTTGAACCACCTCTTGAGCCACCTCTACCACCGGAAAAGCCGCCTCTTGAGCCACCTCTACCACCGGAGAAGCCACCTCTTGCACCACCTCTACCACCAGAGAAACCGCCTCTTGAGCCACCTCTACCACCGGAAAAGCCACCTCTTGCGCCACCTCTACCACCGGAGAAACCGCCTCTGGCACCACCAGCAGATTTTTTCTTTTTAGGCTTTGGAGCAGGAGGACCCTTCACTACAGGTTTTGGTATGAATCTCTCTAGAGGTAAGGTCTTGTCAGTGGCTATGTAGAATTTGTCACCAGATTTGAAACTTGAGGCTTGAACACCTTCGCTGGTTTTGATGGTGAAGTAAACTTCAGTTAGGGAACCTAGAATTTCATCGACTTTACCGATTAGAGACTTTTTGCTGTCGTCACTAGACCATATTTGAGCATTGAAAAATGGAACTTTTTGATCCAAGGTCAAGTTACAAACGATATCTTTTTCACATTCATGCTTGAAAGTACCTACTTCGTAGACATCTTGTGGAGGGCCTTGTTGCATTTG